>JAHBCN010007003.1:0-45903 GCA_019359885.1 Listronotus oregonensis
GCTTTTAAAATGAAGAGGGTTGTTATACCTGTCACTAGTTATCATTTATGTTCAGTAAACTCTAACAATTTATTATGGCTAATTACTCGCTCCAAGAACGTCTGGTTATTGTCCAAAAATTTTACGGTCGTTCTTTTGTAAAAAAACTTTGGGCTAAATAATCGCCCTTCTGTGCTTGTCATTCGTCGCATCGTTGAGAAATTTGAAAGTAATTTTACTATTCACAATGTAAAAACTCCAGTAAGACGCCGAAATGCCAGAATTGTTGAGAATGTTGCTGCTGTAAGAGATAGTATTGCAGAAGATCCAAATTAATAATATAAAAAGTGTGGTTATATCTGAAATAATTTCTATTTTATTTAATTTTAAAACCATATCGTTCTTATTAGAAAACCCTTTAATTGCAGTGTGCAGTTAGGTACCTAATTAATTCTGTATATTTTTCTGCAGGTCATACAGACGACCTATGGGGTCTAGCTCCGCATCCAAGCATACCACAATTCGCAACCGCTGGCTACGACAGAGTGTTACAGTTGTGGGAGTCTATGTCGCATAGTATTTTATGGAGCAAAGATATCGGGGTAAGGATAGTGAACACATAATTCTAAATTAATTTTAAAATGTGATTTGCTTACTTAAACTAAAAATGACCAAACAATGCAGTACCAGAAGAAACGATGTAGTTTTGCTACACCTGAATAGCTAAGGCAGGTGTTCTGCATTGTGCTGGCCTCCTAGATCACAGGACTTATACCCTATTAAATATTATTAGAAATTAATGTGCAATTTTCTTAATAATTAAACTGCTCTAGATATCTTTAATTTTTAAACTTATTGATTGTATTTATTTCTGACACTGATAGTAATAGGCCTTTGGGTATGCTCAGCGCAAGCGCGTCCGCCATGTTCAAAAGGCGGCAATATAAAAGTTTCGGGCACTTTTTATAAATATGGCTGGGCAACAAGCATTATCACCTCTAATATCAGTGTAATTAAATGAAAAATTAATTGATGGTGCTTCATTAGTGCATCCTACCGTAGAAGCCACAATTGTGTTCAGTTACGACGATGGCTTAAGTGCCATAGTCGTCCTCAAAGAGGAAATAAAGCCAAACTAGTTGAGAGGTTAGAATAATAATTTAGATGTCAAGTAGATCTGTATTCTACTTGTTATTATAATAAGTAAAAGTAATTACAAAAAGAAAAAAATAATTCTTATTTCTATGTTTTAGCGAGGTTCTAGTGACTTTTAGTAAATAAAGTGCCCGAAAAACATGGCGGACGTTGGGGCATGCGCGAAAAATTTTTCTACTATTACAAGGACTATTAAAATTCATTTAATTCTATCTTTAGGAACAAGCGCAGAGTGTGGCATTTTCACAAGATGGCGCTGTAATCTTGGTTGGGTGTGTTACTGGCAAATGGATGATATTCGACGCACAAACCAGAGAGCTCTTAGGTAAACTTAAAATATGTTAGATTATTATTGTCTGTAAAATAAGTAATGTAATTGAATTCTTATAATAAATATAGATAATGGAACAAAACCAAAATGTTTTTGATTTATACAGGTCAACATTCCGATGGAAATGAGCCTATTCAAGTTATTAGTTTCTCACCAGATGGCACCATGGTAGCTCTAGGTTCCAGAGATAACCAGATCTATATTTATCAAGTGTCAGATGACGGTACGAAGTACAGCAGAGTGGGAAGGTGTTCGGTAAGTTTATCCTTAAAGAACCGTTTTATACATACGAGAATTATTCCAAAATTATTTCCATAATAGGCTATTTGCCACCAGGTATTTAAAGCAGGATATTTGTATACTTACTTTAAAGTGATCTTCACACATAAAAACATTTGAATGCGATACAAAGCTGTTTGGATCTCCTCGAGCTAATTGTAACCACTTTTTTCGACTTTTAGGATTTGTTGGGACAGATATAGTTTGTCCAAGCTAACATTTTTAGGTTGGCAATGCGAATATCCCTACATATTAGTAAATTTTGTTTTTCAGATTTGAGTTGGCTGATATAAGAATTTTAGTCAGGACCGTACTGAGGGAAGGGAGTTTCAAAATTTTAATATCTAAAAAAAATTGTTGTTAGATTACAATAACTAAATTCATCAGTATTTTTTTCTTGCTGTTCATGTATTTGCATAAATTGTGAAAGCTTGATGTTTGGCCATAATATTTTATTAAAAATTATCATTTTCGCCTATCTAGTGCAGATTAATAGTTATTTATTAAGTGTTACTTATTTAGAAATAGTTTACACTATTTTACACTTTTGTACACACTTAGTCCTTAAATACACCTTCAATTAGAGCGCTTAGCTACGTAAAAAAAATGTAAAATAGTGTACACTATTTCTGAATATCAAACAGACCTGTTATGTTTTATTATATTTGCAGGCAAACTCTTTACAGTTAAATTGAAATATCCTGATAAAATATCTCACTATAAGGGATGGTTCGATATTCCTTATTATGCAAATTTACAATTTTTTAAAGATGCCTAAAAATAAGTCGATTTATTTCATCTGATATAACTTCATTAGCTGCTTCCTATATTAAATTATAAAATAAATAAAACAAAACAGTAATAATCATTTATTTATTCAGAGTATCATTAACACAATAAGATGCTTATATTTTATAACTTAAATTTATCAAAAACGTTGGAAGGTCGTGTTTAAGGCTTTAGAAGTGGCAGTGTCTATCAGGGGTTTTTATGAAAAAAGCAAACATATGTAATGACGAAAGAAAAATGTATGCAATCTGCATGCAGCAGATACTAGTCTGGACACTTTTAAGATAAGAGAGCAGATAAAGTGGTAGGTTTGGCGTTTTAGCAGCTGGACTGTAAATGGATGCTTGTGAGTTCAAGCATTTTGGCAACTACTGTGGCCATTGATGTAATGTGTTTAAATGAAATAGTCATTTAATATTTAGTTTTTTATTAAAAGCAGTAAGGTAGTTTAATAAAGAAAAGCTAAAAAGTAAAAAGAAGATAACTTGTAAATGATTTTTATTACCATTTACCTTATTAATATACTAATAATGTGGGTCCCATAAAATAGGGAATGTCTTATTATTTTTAAATATATACCATTTCAATAGCATTGAATTCATAATGATATGGATGCAAGGGCAGCACTTGATGACCACCCTCCTGAATAAGAGCATCGACGACATAAGATTTGGGAGACTTTGGTAGGCGTTGAATTAAGCACCACAAAATCTATTTTGTCGCCGATTTTGCAAAAGGAATATTTTGGTTTTTTAACCATTTAACCATATTTTCTTTCTTCTCGCCACTATATGGCCAGTTTTCTAACAACCTACTATGGTAGCTGGCATTACCTAAAATGACTAATAAAGGCCTTTTCAAATTAGGTAGTAGATCATCTCTAACCCACTTCTCAAAATTTTTAGCTTTCATCTCGCCATGGTAATCTCCTGTTTTTGTTTTAGATTTAAAACTTCTACTGGCACCATCAACAAATCCTTTTTCTGAACCAGCTTATAGAATAATGTATCTAAGGAAAATATAAGTATTTCATTAGTTTTTTAAGTAAATATACCTTAATGTTTCATAAGAATGCAACAAGTGTGTTCTGTAGTTTAATGTTGTCTAAGAGCTACAGGTTTAATCATAGGTCCTATGTATGAAAGAGACCCTAACTGAGGTATCTACCGAATCTGTCATATATGTGTTTTTTGTCAAGATAACCCTTATGCTTAAAGTCTAAGTGTTCATATACTACGAGTGTCTAGAGTGAAGTCAGATGTAAATTACTGATAAGATTTCGTAGCCTCGAAACTCTAGAGATGAAGATGCGGAAAAAGTGGGAAATCTGAATTGGACAATAAAGGGATGCATCTGAGTAGACTTTTAATTTGCTCTAATTGGGATATACAAAAGAAGGAATTATGACAGCTAATGCTTCAAAGTAGAAGCTGTAAAAATATTCCTAAAAGAGAAAAGGGTCTTCTACAGCTTGTCGGTGTGCAAGAGGAAGCTTTTTTGTAAAACTGTGATAATTTATAAGGCAAAACAAAATTTTATTAGAGGATTGTAAAAGTGATTCACCTTGTAATTAAAAAAAATGGGCCCTTTAATTTTTCCTTAAGTGTAGGAAAGTACATTTTTTTCTAGCATATAATTAGTCATTAGAATGTTTTACCTTTCCACTGAAATATACATTGTCATCCTGCCAAGACCTGTGGAAAGAACTGTTAGAGGTTTCATCGAGAAACACCCAAAGATTTTTATTTTCTCCTAAATCTTCATTTTCCATAAAACCTTTTGAAAATTTCCTTCTCATGCGTTGCACATTTGGTTTTTCCATTAAGCCTAAGTTACTTATAAATTTCATATTTTGCTTCTTATATTGTGTGAGCAACTCCACTATGCAATCCTAAAAAATACATTCATAAATATATTTAATTCTTAAAATATTTGGCACATCTGAGTATGTATTTTTAGATTATGATACTCTTAAAACAAGTTATTTTACCTTTTGCAAGATCACTATTCTGATAGCATCATTTTTCAAAAAATATTTATTAGGTTACGACTCATCACAGCTCTGAAGTGGGTTTCGAAGCTTTTCCAAATTGGAAATACAGTAATCATTGTGATTTATACACTAAAAAATATATATTCTAGTGGTTTTTTCCTAAAACCAATAAAAATAAAAACAGTCCAAAATAAAATAAATTATGAAATATAAAAAATGTCAAATAGAGTACACAAAAAAAAATAAAAACACTGCAGAGTAAACAACACACACAAACACAAAAAAAAATTTAATACAAAAATTGAAACGCCTTTAATCCATTACTGGGAGATTTACGCCAATCAGCTGATTTTGACGTTGAGTCTAGTAATTTTTGTTTTTGAACATGTAAGCCAACACAAAAATGTTAGCTTGGACAAACTTATATAAACAGTTTTTGTGGTGTTTTCAGAGAAGTATTGCTACATTGTGGCACTACACACCATTTATATACCATTTTAGCCAATAAAATGAGAAATTATTAACAAAATTCACTGTGGCTGCACTCGTTGTTAACTTGTTTACTTGCATATGACGTCACGCGAAACATGTCGACGCCATTACAGAGACAGCGTTTTTAGCGCGAATTTTATAATTTAAACTTTAACATTGAGTTTTATTATACAGCAATTTCCCAGAAATATAAAATGTATTGTGTTTGTTAGGTACCAAAGAATAATTTAAAACGATTTTTCAAAATCAGTCAGTTTTCTATGTTTAATAATTCTTACTAAAAATTTTTCAATAAAAATATTCAGTATATTTTGCCGTGCTACAAAAACATAAAAGGACTGCTTTTTTTTAACTTGAATTTTTTGTTCAGTTTGAAATACTGTTACTAATTTTGCCTTTTTAGGGTCATTCTAGTTTCATAACACACCTAGATTGGGCCACAGACAATCAAACTTTAAGAACCAATTCTGGAGATTACGAGTTGTTATATTGTAAGTAGTTGACTGTTGGGTTCTTGGAAGAAACATTTTTCAAAATATATTGATTGTTAATTAATTGGTAACTATATTTACAACTTTATTTTAGGGAACGCCGGTACCTGTCGACAAATACCCCAAACGAGTCTTATGCGCGACGTAGAATGGGCCACAAACACTTGTACGTTAACTTTTACTAGTCTTGGTATTTGGCCCGAAAACGCCGACGGTTCGGATGTAAATTTCTGTGACAGGAGCCACGATAAAAAACTGATGGTAACTGGCGACGATTTCGGAAAAGTGAAGCTGTTCAGTTATCCTGTTATACAGCCAAAGGTACAAATAAAAATTTGGGAACACAATTATTTAATTATTCTTTTAAAAACTATTTCGGTACAACGAAAGATTTTTTTCTGATTTCTATATATACAGGGTGTCCTGATAAGGTCGTCCTCCTGCGATATCTCGAGAACCCTTCATCGCAGAGCTCCCGGAAAAAATATTTACGGTAAAACCAGCCTTATTTTCAAGTTTCTAATTTCACCGCTAGAGGGCGTAAAACTAAGTAACACAATTAAAATTAAAAATACGGATTATTTTAAAATATGCCATATTAACTTCTGTCGTTAATAGTTTTCTCACAAACTATGTAAAATTAGTAAACTTTTTTCTTTTAAGCGTTTTTCTCTAACCTATCAAATATAGGGAGGGGGGAGCGAATGTACGTTAAAAAAAATTAAATAACTTTTTTTGAGCTTAACCGATTTTGATAAACTAATAATAATAATAATAATAATAATATCCTTTATTTCCAACAAAATCATTTACAATGACAAAGAAACGTCAAACAATATATTTAAAATACATACAATTAAGTACCTAACATATTAAAATCATAAAAAGTATAAATACAATTAAATAAAACCAATTACTTAAATCTGTGTGCACAATAACAATCAAGATGAAACACTCTTACATGTACATAAAAAACAATTTAATTAATAATCAAAGTTGAAAGAGTAGAAACATTTACTCTGCAAAAACTGCATCGCAGCCTTTCGAAATTTATCCTTGTTCTCTATTTCACTCAAGTTAGATGGCAAAGATTTATAAGCCTTCACTGCACGATAATAAGGTCCCCTCTCAAAAAATGTTGAGTTGTGAGAAGGAATATTTAAGACCACCCCTGCCTCTAGTAACAATTGTCATGGAGTTGGAGTAAAATGAGAGTTTACACTGAATAAATGCGGATTTTTTTTTAACAAACATTACTAAGGCTAAGAAATAAAGACTAGGAACAGTTAAAAAACCTAGACTATTAAAATGCGGTTTACAAGACGATCGATGATGAATTTTAAGTATGCATCTGATAATACGTTTTTGAGTTTTAAAGATATTGATCGCATGTGTGGAAGATCCCCAAAACAGAATCCCATAACTTATAAGGGACTGAACACAAGCAAAATAGAAACTACGAATACTGTCTACAAAAAGTGAATCTCTCAATCTTCGTATCAATGCACACATACTGTTTAGTTTACATTGCAGGCAGTGAATATGGTCTTTCCAACTTAAGTTTGAATCAATTATAACTCCTAGAAATTTAATGTTGTTGACTACTGGGATGGATTTACCATTCATCTTAGCATAAAGGGAATGACTTCGTGTTAACGACTTTTCAAATGTTATTAGTCCAGTCTTATCTGCGTTTAATCTTAAATAATTTTGTTGGCACCAATTCCTCATCTGCTCTGCTGCACCCGAACACGCCCCAGATAGGGTCCCCAAGCACCCGCTCGCCAATACAACCGATGTATCATCAGCATACTGACACACATGACCCGAGGTAAACACCCCAGAAAGACTGTTCACATAAAGCAGGAACAAAATTGGGCCCAGTATTGAGCCTTGAGGAACACCCTGCTTTACCTCCGTAGTCCCAGAGAACCACTGCTTCCCATTACCTGTAACACATACTGATTGCTTTCTTTCTGCAAGATATGATTTTATTAATAAAGCACTTGCACCCCTCAGCCTATAACCTTCCAGTTTATCCATCATTAGTTGATGGTCAATAGTGTCGAATGCTATTGAAAGATCAAAATACAGACCTGCTACCTTGTCATTATTATCCACTTTTCTCATTAAGTAACAAATAGTTTTAAAAATTGCTAATTGTTTAGAGCTTTTTGGTACAAATCCATGATGGGTATCTTTTAAAATGTTATGAAGGTGTAAAAAGTCCATGATTCTAGAATAAATGGCTCTCTCAAACACCTTAGAACCTGATGGCAACACTGACACTTGCCTGTAGTTTTTTCCCAGCTGCCGCTCACGTTTTTTAAAAGTCGGAACTACTTTTGCTTTCTTAAGCTCCATAAGAAAAACTCCCGAACAAAACGACTCATTAATTATGTGAGCGAATGGTTCAGACACCCATTCACCTGCATATTTGAGAATTCGAACTGGAATCTCGTCAAGTCCAGCAGAGAACTTAATTGGTAGGCTCATAATAATTCTGAAAGCCTCTGGTACATCAACAGGTCCAAGAAACAAAGTTGGAAAATTACCTGAGGGTTCTGATGATGTGTTATTACGAACTGTCATGGTAAAATTAAATTGTTCACTAAATAGTTCTGCAAATGATTTGGGGTCCTCTATAATCTCATCAGTCTTCTAACCATAGCGATATATTAGCATATGATTTAATTTTGTTAGACTCAGAATTAAAGATATTCCATGCTGTTTTGACTTTATTATTGGAATTTGAAATTTTATTATCATTGATACCCTTTTTTGTAGTTTGATATAAATTGTCTATATTGCTTCCTCTCAGTTTTATACTGATTATAAATGTTTTGGCTGTTTGTTTGTTTATACCAAACATACAGGACTTTAATATAGGAGGAATATATTTTAATTTCGTGTTTACCCAATTTTGCAGTGATTTTTAATACGTGAGGAGGAAATAGGGAATGATATGTCAAAATAGTGGAAGAATATGTTGAAAAAAGTATTATATTTCATTGACCCCTACAGCTTCCCAAACAGGAACCCAGGTTTCAGTTCTAAGATAATTAAGAAAATGTGTTATGTTTTGTTGGGTAAAAATCGTTTGTTTATGTACTGTGGTTTAGTTTCCTGTTTAGGGGTTTTAAAATGTAATATTTGACCATAGTGATCAGAAATATTAGTAATCAGTATGTCACAGCTAAGGAAATCTATGTCTAGGATGTTGCTAAAAATATTATCAATTTGAGAACTAGAGGCAGCAGTGACCCTAGTCATTCCTACTAGGTCTTGTTTAAAAGAGCTCTTACCAGGGTTTAAGATAAAATATTGGTATAATTAATTTTTTTTTTTTTGTTTTATCCCTAGAGACTGATTTGTGTTAAAGTTATAAATTTTGTCAATTTTCACGAAAAATTTTAATACAATGATATTGTTATTATAAGCCCATTAAAAAGGGCATAATAAAGTCAAGAAACTAGTGAAAACCGCATTTTGATATTTTAATTAATTCTCGACTTATTGCCAAAAAACTGCATTTCTCGTATGCTTTTCTATTTTAAGCTGTCAGATAAACAACGCGGCGTTTTTATCGAGAGTGCTGGGACGTCAAAAATCACAGAAAACCGGGACGTCAAAAATGACAAGTGCATTGTTTGTCAAACCTGATAATTTTAAATTTAGCTTCCGAAAGACGGCATTTTAATAAAAAAGTGTTTAGATGTTTGGTAATCCGTTTATAAGAAAGTGAAAATGTGCATCCTATTCCAGCTTAATGAAGATACAATTAGTCAGAGCCCGTAGATAATAATAAATCGGCTATTATTATCCACGAGCCGTGTAATTATGAATACTATTATAAATTGATGATAAACAAATAATAAGTATATTATTAATATAATTTAATATTTGCAGAAAAACAAGTCGTTTTTTTTGTCATGGCATTCTTGATAAAAACGCCGCGTTGTTTATCTGACAGCTTAAAATAGAAAAGGATACGAGTAATGCAGCTTTTCGGTAATAAGTCGAAAATTAATTAAGATATTGAATTGCGGTTTTCACCAGTTTCTTGACTTGTTTATACTTTTTTTATGGGTTTATAATAATTATACCATTGTATTTAAATTTTTCGAAAAAATTGACAATATTTATAACTTTGACACAAATCAGTCTCTAGGGATAAAACAAAAAAATAAATTAATTATACCAATATTTTATCTTAAGCCCTGGAAAGAGCTCTTTCATACGAGACCTAGTGTATCAAAATCGGCTGAGCCCAAAAAAAGTTATTTAATTTTTTTCAAATGTACATTTGCTCCTCTATCCTTCCTATATTTGACAGGTTAGGGAAAAACACTTAAAAGAAAAAAGTTTCCTAATTTTACATAGTTTGTAAGAAAACTATCAACGACATAAGTTAATATGGTATATTTTTAAATAATCCGTGTTTTTATTTTTGTTTTTAGTTTTACGCCCTCTAGCGGTGAAATTAGAGACTTGAAAATAATTTCCAGCATTTTCTCGAAGCTGGTTTTACTACAAATATTTTTTTCCGAAAGCTATGCGATGAGGGGTTTTCGAGATATTGCCGGAGGACAACCTTATCAGGACACCCTGTATACAGGGTGGCCCACCACATTCGCCTCGGTTTTTCTTCGAGAAATGAAAGAGTTGAGAAAAAACTTTTAGTACAGTCATATGTTGGTCTGTGGGGAGCATATTTTAAAATTATTTTGAAATATACAGGGTGACCCAAAAAAGAAGTAATATCAAAGTTATATTTTTTCCTATGGAACACCCCATATTTTTTTTATTTTTAAGATACTATAGACCAAATAAAGGTGAGTTATTGTTATAATTCCTATACCTAAAACTGACCGTTTCTGAGAAATTTAGAGAAATTAAAAAATACAGACCATATTTTAAAAATTGTTTACACCCTCTGACATATAAGGAGCTGCTCCTAATTAAATTTACTGCTTAGCTAAAGGGTTTAAGTTAACTATTACATAAAAGTTTTACCTCAATATTATACAGAGTGGTGAAAAAAATTGCCTCAAAATTTGGACATACATTTTATTAAATAACTTCCTAAAGTTAAATGGAACACCCTGTATTTAGTGGCCTATTTTGACACAGAACTACATTTTTCCTATACCTATCTCTTTTGCTTTTTATGCAAAAGACGTTTTTATATTTGACTTATGAATAATTTCTTTATCTTAAAAATGGAACACCCTGTAGTGTAATTAAAAAAACCTTTTTATTAAGGAGCACGTCGATTCGCTAAAAGCACAAGTTTAAATTTTTGAAAATAAGATGTATGTGAAGCAAAATGCAGGTAAAAATAAAACCCCAATTTATTGCAATTTCTAAAATATTAAAGCATTCTTGAAAATGAGGATCAAAATATAGTAAAAGGTACAACTATCTTAATTGTTGGGACGAAATATGTTAAAATGCCCTTGTTTCTTAGCAAATGTATTGGACTTTATGGTAAATTAAATCCCAAAATAATATTATAATGGGGTCAATAAAAACATACATTTCAATATAACAGTCACCAAAGGTACGATTATATTTATATTTTTCAATAATAGTAGGCTTTGACCAAAATGACGTTAATTATTACTTGCAAACAAAAAATATTTGACAGTGACACTTGTTAATCAAACGATTATCATTGATTAACCTAGTTTAAAATTATAATCGTTTTGAATGATTGTAACATTTTAATTAGTTAAAATAAGGAAGATGAAATGATTTTGGTAATCGGTAAGTGTCAAGAAATAGGTTTATTCGCATCAAAAGTATATGCCCAAAGGTATTCTAACAAGCGTCATCCTATACTGTACAGGGTGTTCCATTTATAAGATAAAAAAATATTTATAAGTCAAATATAAAAACGTCTTTTGCATAAAAAGCAGTAGAGATAGGTATAGGAAACCCTAACATAGTTTTAAAGGGAATCTAGTTCTGCGTCAAAATGGGCCACTAAATACAGGGTGTTCCATTTAACTTTAGGAAGTTATTTAATAAAATGTATGTCCAAACTTTGAGGCAATTTTTTTTACCACTCTGTATAATATTGAGGTAAAACTTTTATGTAATAGTTAACTTAAACCCTTTAGCTAAGCAGTAAATTTAATTAGGAGCAGCTCCTTATATGTTACAGGGTGTAAACAATTTTTAAAATATGGTCTGTATTTTTTAATTTCTCTAAATTTCTCAGAAACGGTCAGTTTTAGGTATAGGAATTATAACAATAACTCATCTTTATTTGGTCTATAGTATCTAAAAAATAAAAAATATGGGGTGTTCCATAAGAAAAAATATAACTTTGATATGTACTTCTTTTGGGTCACCCGTATATTTCAAAATAATTTTAAAATATGTTCCCACAAAAAAACTTCTAAAAATTTTTTTACCAACTTTTTTATTTCTCGTAAAAAACCGAGGCAATTTTGGGGGGCCCCCTTATTACTTTGGTAAAACCTCTTATTGAATATATTTTTTTTTCAGTCTTTTCCCCCTATTAGGCCACATACACCCTCAACTTTTTACACATCATCATTAATGGGGGAAAGGGATGGGTTTTTCATGGACCGTGTGAAGAAAAGGATTTTCAAAACAATTTTTTTTTAAAGAAGAAAAATTTTACATTTAAATTTTAAACTTAAGGGAAAATAAAAAAATTAAGCAATGTTTGGTCTATTCATTTTAAAATAACCTGCAAATTTCTTTTTTTTTTCCCCACTTTATGAAAATAAATAAAAGAGGCCTTAAAATGCAATTTTGCACCCCTTTTTTTTTAAGGCCTATTTTTTCGTTTTTTTTATAGAGGTAACGGCCATAACTGAAGACTTAAAACCCCAAAGGGAAAAAACTGTACAGTTTTCATTCGTGGCGCAATTCTTGGGTCTTCGCGGATGCTTTAGCGGGGAAAAGTTTATCACGATCCAAAGTGGAACCCGCTGAAATTGGCCCCCCAAATCCCAAAAATGAGTTCCCCGAATATCTCCCAAAAAATATGCGAATTAGAGAATTTTTGTTCAGAAAAAAAATGAAGATCACCTCAAAATTTCCTAAAAAAATGGTCCTTACTTTTTTTTCGCACACCAATTTTTTTTCGCAAAAACGCCGTCGAAAAATCCTTAAATTCCACACTGGACAGATTTTCTAGAACTCCGGAAACGGGTAAAAAATGAAGATGGGCAAAACAATTTTTTATCAAAACGCAAGAAAGATGATGAAGGATCATTGAACACTTGTTTAGGTCTCATTTTAAAAAAGAAACGTTAATAACAAACCATTTTTTCAAAAATATCAATAAATTAATGAGAATTAAAATATTGAAAAAAAACTGACCGCTTTTAATATTCTAAAAAAATCAGAATGGACCCAAACCAAGAAAGTTTAAGGTTTAGGGAAGCCCAATGCATGGCTCATTCGATAAAAAAATGTCCAGCCCACATGAAAATAACTGTAAAGAGCGGCCACGACGATTCTGCGAAATAAAAATTTCCCCCAAAATATTGTAATGTGATGCCACCGACAGCGTAGGTAGGCAACACATTACCTTTGACAGAGCCGTTGTGAATTAAATGTTTTGTTGTCGTTTGCGCCATATTAATTTGATTGTTTTGCCTTGTGTGATTTTATTTTTTGGATTGATAAAAAAACCCTTTATATTTTAGTCATTATTATTTTTTTAATTTAACTAGAATTTTGGGTTTATTGTTTGTTACTTAAAATATCATAACAAAATGCCTGAAAGTTGTAGGTTTTGTCTTTTCCAATCCAAGGGTAACATACCCGAAATACCCCTAATTAGAAAAAAAAATTCAAAATCACTTTTACAAAACCATAAACTAATCTTGAATTGGGACTTCAAAATCTTGTCCAGTTTAATGCTCAAGACACAGTCATGTTCGGTGTCGCGAAAAGAAAATTTTTATCATTTTGACGTTACTTTTGAGAACAACCTTATCTGACACCAACACATTAGATCCATAGCCTCAGCTACTTTAAAAAAGTTGGATTCCTCTTTTAAGCCAGTAAGTATTTCTATCCCTTAATCTGTAATCTCTCTAAATGCTATTTCCACAACTCTTATCATTCTTGGTTCCATTTTTAAAAAGATCTGTTCGTCTTATTAATATCTCACGCTTACAGAAAACTTCCTTTCCCAAAGACAAGCTGGAGGGGATTTGTGGAATTTTCACGGCTTTTGCTCCAAGGAGTTGAAAAATATAATTCCTCTGACAGCTTCCAACAGAGCAAAGTAGTGTCACCTTTATGCATCCTTTTACAGTCCAACTTAAAAGGCCCCGAACTTCCACTTTCTTGTTCCCTCATCCCCGAGTGTCTAGACTTTTAAACTGCCAGCCGCAGAATTTTCCTTCTTCAAATATTTATGTCTGGTTTAGATAATGCCCTCTACTAAACTTAACGGTACGTTAGTATTGAAGTTTTTGCTTTAGTGGACTGTCTGACGATATAAAAAATCTTATGTAAAAAATTCTATACTTTTTTTTAAATATGTTAAAAGTTATCTGCATAAGGGAACACTATTTTATTGAACTTTATACAAATTATACATTTATAAAAAATTAAAAAACAACCAGTTTAAAAATGGTAAGTTTTTACTTTTCTTGACCCTTGCCGATTTTGATACTTTTTGCATACAGAGGCGTATTAAAAATTAAAATAAGTGATTTTTTTAAAAATCAAAACTCCCAAAACTATCAACCATTTAAATAGAAGGCTGTGACGACGCCCCCAGTTCTTTCCATGTTAAATCAGATGAATAAAATCTAATATTACACAATAATTTTAAATATTCTATAATAGTTTCGTTTATAAACCAACAATGTTGTGCAAAAATTAAAAAAAAAAAAGTTAACGTTTTAGTTAGTCTGAATTTGACATTTGATGATGTAACTTTATATATGGTAACAAAGAATTATGGAAGTCCAAACCTGCCTTACGATTCATTGCGCAAAATCCCCCTGGCCGATTTCCCCCATTCCCGCTGCCCGCACGCCTGGACAATTTGTAATATAGCATTGGCCTTCCATACACCTTTAAACTTCCTTGACCCAAACTCATATGAAATGATAGGTAGGGTTTTCCCATTCCGATGAACCTTAAGATTAAAAATGTACAAATTTTTGCCCGAGTAATGGAACAATCGTAGCCCGCTTTAAGTGAATCCAGAAGTAGCGGGATTCTAGAGGTAAAGCGGCAGCTGAAGGGTCCCGTTATCTCGAAAACTATCGATTTTTCGAAAAAAATTTAAAGGACCTTTTTTGTAGATTACAAGGCGTTCTTCAGTTTTTGTCTAAACAAGAATTCTCCAATTCGCATATTTTGGCAGACATTAGCGGGAAACCCATTTTTCGGGCCTTGAGGGGCCATTTTCAGCCCTTTCCCACCTGTTAATGTTGATAAACTTTTTTTCGCTCGAAAGCATCCGCGAAGACCTAAGAATTGCGCCACAAGGGAAAACTGTACAGATTTGTTTACAGCTTTGTCCCTTCATTTACTGGACTATACGTTAAACTTAGGAAGTTTCTGTTTAGTGTATATAAGTTAGTTACCTCTTTTTATAAAGGTCTGTGTTATACGTCAGTCCCTAGTAATTCTACGTTTTGCCGGCAAACTGGTAAACAAAATCAAATTTTCTTCATTTTCTGTAATGACTAAAGAATGTTAGTAAAATACCGTGATTACCAAATTCACTTAATTTCTCCGTTTGTCTGTTTAGTTAATCTTAGTACTTATTACTGTGTTGCCACAGTGTAGGTAGTAGTGTTAAAAAAATCGATTATAAAAAAAAAAATGGTGTGTGCTGGGTGTCAGACTAAGATTTTCTGGCGTATTTTTTTTCGCTGAACAGAATCGGAAGTCAAAATTGGGAGTCAAACTGCAAAAAATTGAGAAAAGGCGTAATTTCAGATATTAACGTTTTTTTTAATTTAAAACGTAAATATTTTAAAAACTATAAAAGATACACGAAAGTTTATAAGACATAAAATATGTATTTTTACAAGATCTTTAGTTTAAGTTATATAACCTTTTTGTCTAAATGCAATATTTTTCGAGTTATAATCAAAAAACCGAATTTTCAGGATTTGTTTAAGGTATACCACTGGAAAAAATTGAAAATTAATCTTTTTTTTTATTTTTAAATTTTTTTGAAAATTTTGAGTGAATTGGGATTAAAATAAATAAAATAAATGATTTATTAAAAAAATATTTTTTACCTATTTTGGACTGAAATTGTTTGTCAAAATTACATTTTCGTTTATATCTTCTTTATTATTTATCTTATCAAAAATGTTTATATAACTTTTTATATAGACAATTAGGAAAGCTTCATTTTTTGTTTTATGATATTTTTTGTATCTCTTATAGTTTATGTAGTCGAAGTCCAAACATTCTGTGGTAGCAGTTTCTGTCAGTAAATGTAACGTATCGGTTTTTGAGTTTTCTCGATTTTTGCTGTTTGACCCCAATTTTGACTTAAGGGTTTGTGTTCAGCGGAAAAAAATACGCAAGAAAATCTTAGTGCAAGGCCCCTTTTTTTTATCTGTTTGTTGTTCAGAAATAGGGTACACTATTTTACACTTTTTTACGCGCTCTTACCGAAGCTGTATTTTAAGACTAGGTGTGTACAGGGGCTCGATTCTGTAAGCAAATTTTTTGACATTCCTTCTCTCTATCCCTTTCGAAACAGTGACAAACTTATGATCTACCTTTAAGGGCAACAAGGACATGTGATCCCTATTTTGACATTCTCTTTCCTTATATTTTTACAGAATCCCAGCTCAGAAGTGTAATATAAGAGCTGTTTACGAACAACCATTTTTCTTACCTCAGTTAAAGTTAGTTTCTGACCAGAGCTAAGTTGTTTGATCAAACACGCAATTTCGGCTTGTCAAGTTACGACTCCCCAAAACGTTAAAAAATGTCAAATTTTGCTCAACTTAGGTTAGCCAAGATATTTCAGACAGGGGGGAGGTCAGATTCTTACTTAGTTGTGACAAATCGTACGGCCAACTAAGTTAGTTTCCCTCAACTTAGGTCAGAATTTGTGCTGTTCGTAAGCAGCTAAGGTACATTTGTTATTAAGTACAGTGTAGGACACGGTAGGACTAAAAAGTGGAACTAAGTGTAAATAAGTTCCGTATTTGATTTTTATACCAAACACGTTTTAGACTTATTTCAGAAATTAAAAAATAGCCTTATGGTTATATTAATAAACAAATTCAAGTGTTGTAGTAAAAATGCATCTAACTTCACTACTTCAAGAGTTAAAGTAATTAAGTGAAAACTAGTTTACACCAGAAATCATACCAAACACCTGGTCCTAAATTACATTGGCGTTAACAAGCGGTTTATTCACAAAAAAGTGTAAAATAGTGTACACTATTTCTCAATAACAAACAGACCTATAGTGTAAACAGTTTTCAAATAACAAACAGGCCTGTTATCTTGTAAATAGATTAACCTAAGTTAGTAACTTAAATTAAAGTGTTTCACTAGAAAAAGCAAGGAAAACACTTAAGTTCTTTGTCAGATATTCTAATAATACAATTGTTTCGCAGTTTGTCGGCAATAACATTTCAAAAATTAATGATTTTCAACGTTTGACAATGATCTGTATAATATATACATTTTTTTCATAATGTTAAAAATTAAAGTTAAACATTCCCTGGATTTATATTGTCATTTGATGATTTATCACTTAAACGCTATGCGCAGAGTAATTCTTTACTCACAACAAATCTGAGTTCAAAACCAAGACTTACGATTTCTGCTTTGCCTCAATATCTGCAAATCTTCATATCTATATTCATTTTTAAATAAGAATTTTTGAAAGGCATATGCATGAAATGACAAGGGGTCGTCTTTTATAAAATGTATACAGTGCAAAAGTTCAAGTAAATATTAAAGAATAGAGTAAATATACCAAGTTAAATAGATATTTTATTAAAAAAGATCATTTTACGTAAATTTTTTGTATATTGTTATTATTATTTTAATTCTACAATGAATTTTAAGCTTTCAGCTATTTTAAATATGTTCACAGATAAATATTGACGTTTCTTAACCATTGCAATAGGCCTTTTCATCATGTGACAAGCGCAAGCGCAGTCGCCATGTTGACATAGCGGCAATTCAAAGTTTCGACGGGGTTTTATCTCTAATTAAATTCAGTTGAAGCCCATAATTTTTACGCTTAAAAATTAGTTAATGTCATGGACGTCTTTAAAAGGAAAAAGAAGTGAGCTGATTGAGAGGTTAGGCATCATTACTTCTTTACTATACAAAAAGTATCTATAAGCTTTTATTCTAGTTTTGGCGCTACCCACATATATACAAAATTGTTATATTGATTAAATTTTCTATTGTATTTAAATGATTTATAGCGTGTATCACTCTTACATTTTACATACTCATAACAACACCGCTACTTCGTTCCTTTTCTTACAGATATCATTTACATGTCGATTAAAAAAACCTATTTGCTAATAAGGCACTTTTTTCTTTATTTTGTAAATTTCTTTCCTTCAATAACTATACTTTCTTTAGTATTTTTATTTTAAATATGTTTTACAGGCCTAACATGCTTGTTTACAAAAACAGTAGAAAAAATGGCTGATACTGACGCATGCGTCACAAAAAAATGTGATGAAAAGGCCTATAGATGCAGAAGTCAACTTAGACCAGTTTATTTTCTATTGGCCACTGACTTTTTTGAGACATAGTCATTATTGTGTCACTTGGGTTAAAAAACAAACAGTTTTTGCTCTGAAAAATATCTTTCTACCGCTACTTTATATACTTATCCAAATTGTGCCACATTTTAATGTTATAGAAGTCTTTTTAAAATATAAAATATAACACCCTTTACTACTCCATATTTTATTTATATAATGATATTTTTTTAATTGTGTATTTTTTCGTAAATTTTTTGTGTGATAATAAAACTACTCCTATACGGTTATTTGTTTTATTTTTTTTTCCACGGCAAAAACAGATTTTGTTGTTTATGCTTCTGACCCTCATTTTTTTGGATAATATACTTTTTGACAAAATGGAATGCATAAACTTTATACAAGGAAATTGCATTAACAAATAAAGGACTTGGCGTGGGCAGGACTAAATTTTGTTACACTTATTTTAATAAGCGCATGGACCCAACAGTCCCACATGTCACTCGTTTTTAATTGTCGGTGGTATGGACATAAGTTACGCATTCAATGGACAGATTTTATGAAATATCACTTAATAGTTTTATAAGTCTATTTAAACCTTTATTAAATATGTTAAACCAAAAAAGTAGGAAACTTAACAAAAAGTGCTATTTTTACTTTTGTCCCAAATGTTTATGATTTGGAAATCACCATGTTTAGCCCATTTTCGGAACCAGAAGGTAGCATTTTTTAATTTATTATTTTTTGTTATTTCAACTTTTAAAAAGCTTATGTTTGGTTATGGGACTTACTTTTAACACTGAACAGTTTTTTAAAGAAATAAGATTTTTTCTACTTGTAAAAAATACAATAAGTGCAAAGGGATTTACGTCACAAATGCCAAATTGAATTTAAATTGGTGTATAGGTGCTTAAAAGGGAGAGCAGTCTTGTTACAGTTTTAATTACCCATATAGGTTGTAATTGATCGCATCCGAGTATGTGTACCCATGTAATTGTATAATATAGAGCAGGAAGCCTGGCCTCAAACTTTTTTTAATTTAAAAGAAACTATTATTACAGTGCTCTATCTCTCTCATGAGTCAGTAAAGAAGGTGATAGTAACCTTCTTTTTCTAACACACTTTTAGAGCTTGTATTCCTGCTTGCCTATAAAACCCTATGCTTGTTAATGTATCCGTGCCATCGGAAAATCATTGAATATCTTGAGTGGTAAAACAAAACATGAATGCTTACCACAGATGCCTACCTTTTGTCTTTCTGTTTTTGGCTCTGGTTCCCTCAGGTCCAATTTGTCAGTACTCCCCTTTCCAGACAAAGCTTTCCAGAGCTTCGTCGATGAAAAATCTGGATAATTGACTCAAAGCCCTCAAAAATGCCAAAAATTTAAAATTACTTTTAAATCAATGCAGGCACAGTTAAGTCAAGGACTGTTCCTGGTATTTGACATAACGGACTTTTGTCAGTTCTGACCTTTGGGTCCTTTGCTTAAAAACTCGGTACCACAAACAAAACCTTACCATGAGACTCACCCCATTAAATGGCGTGAGTCTCTTCTTGATCCCTTAAGGTTAAAATCCGCCCTTCACGGAAAAAGCTAGGTAGCTTTTTATCGCGTGACTTCATTATAAATGGTATGGTATAGGTGTTTAAACATGTTTGCTAAATTACGTACGTACACTGATTACTAGTTTTATTTGTATATATGCTAAAACAAGATCTTTTTTGGGTTTATCAATAATTAAACGGCTTGATGCGATTAGTGGATTATGATAATTTCGCTTATTATTAGGTAAAAATGTTTATTATTTCTTATTCATGCATTATACATATACACGCGCAAGCCTATATTATCCGAAATCCTATTTCTTTCTCTCTTTCTTCGTGAGGGACTCCTCATTCTACTACCCTTCTTCTATACCTTTTAATTCTATGGTATGCTGTTTGTGTCTGACCCTGATTTTGAAATTATAGGCCTAGAATGTTAAAAACCGCATTTTTTAAATGTGCTTTGATTGAAACAGCTGATTGTCAGAAATGTCAAAAGTTTTGTATGGAGAATTTTATCCAAATTTGTTTTTGTTTGAATGTGTTGAAAAAGAAACGATAAAAAAATTAATATCGATAAGAAAATTAGGGCTTGGTAGTAGGTTGCGATGACTGATATATACACGTTAAAAAAATCATGAAAAAAGCGACCACACGATAATATTGCGGCGTAGAGTAAGCTTTAAAAATGAAGTGAAATTTTAGGGCTTCTCCAGAAACCACAAAACCTTCTGCATCATAGCAAAATAAGCTCAAATTCAAGCATAATATGTGGGAAGAACAATCGATGGGGTCCCAAACTTTAGAAATTCTACGTCAGGGAGTGTGGGCTTCAATTACAGGGGGCTGGTTTTATGACCCGAGCCAAAACATATTTTGTAATACCTTCCACTTGTATGTGTGGTTATTTTTACTGTGCATGCCGTTTAGTTTTTATGTGGTAAGTATTTGCCATAATTATGACTCCAGTAAATTTTATTTATATCTTTCTCCTTAAGGTCATAGTAGATATGTTTTAAATCACTACCTCTAAATAATTAAGTTCACCTTATAATCAATATTAATAGTATCGTTATTTCAAGTTATTTTTTGTGTTTTGTTCATGTAAAATTTAGGTCAATACATGTCCAAATAAGAAAATTTCAAGGTGTTTTCTGTCCTTGACCTAATTTTGCATAAAAGGTTTCTTTAGATAATATGGGTATTTCACCTAAAACTAACATTTTTATGTCCCTGTACAATATCTTAAAATCTAATTTAATTATTGCTGTATTTTACTAGTATATAGTAGAAAATGTGTTTTTTAAGGGGCACATTCAATTTTCTAAAAGAAAAACATATCTTTCGAAATATAAAAAAAAGGTTTACTTTTGTTTTTAACTGTTTAAAAAATATTTACAAGATCACAGGTGTGGCAAATTTCTGGTAATTTTTTTTAAACTTTTATTAAATATTCAGTTATTTCTTGTTTATTTTAGTATTTTCCACCAAGCAAATCCATATGGTACATTTACTGTGGTCTTGTAGCAATTGGGCTGGGAATAATCAAATTAGGAAATTATTTTTTACATTATATTTATGATACAACGGAATGTATAACAGAAACAATAGAAGATGGAGAAAATAGCTTTAAAAGGTAAGCAAAGTAGAAATGATTAAAAAATAATAATAAACAATAAATATCTAGTTAAAAATTTTGTATTCTTTCAACCCTATATCCTTTTTTTTGAAATACCATAGATTTTATATAATTATATCATTGAGGCTTAACATATATTTATGAGGTAAATCATTCAAAATACTTTTTTTGGTCAGAATATCTACATAATATTTATTCCCAGGTAGACCAGTGTGTGCTGGGGTTTAATCCATATTAAAGTGACTTGTTTGTTAAGTTGAGTCAGACCAGTTAACTTAAATATCCTTTTTTATAAAAAAAGAGATACAACCTTTGAGCATATATCTATATACTAGAGGTGGCATTGACCCTCGGCCTTGCGAACAATTGTGCAAGAGTATAAGAACAATGGCAGTATTACCTTTCTCTCTCGCTCCATGTGTCCACCAATTAGCATGCAGAGCAGAATACATACTGTTCCCTGCCCATTAATCAGACAAGTAAAGAGAGAGAGAGAAAGAGAGGTAATACAGCTATTCTTCTTTCTCTTTCGCATAACCTAGTGGCAATGCTGGCTTTAGTAGGTATATGCTCGAAGGATACAACACAAAAATAACATTTTCTTAATGAGTCACCTTATTTATTGTTTCGTTTTTGAAAGTATCAAGGTGTCTCACAAATATGGTCCTTTTGATCTTCATTGGATAACTCTATATACCTAAAATTTTTAGGTATAAGATTTGGAGTATATATATTTATTTTTTGTATTACATTTGAAAGTGTTCACATTTATGCATTAATTATTTAAGAGATTTTAAAGATATCAAACTTCAAGATATGTCAAATAAGAGGGCTAAAATAATTCACTTAGGCAATGTTGCCATTTTAGCTAGGTATGTCACAAAGTAGCTAAACGTCGTTCTCGTTGGTCTTGATAATTGCAGCAAGTATTTTGTTTTAAATATGTTTCTTTTTCCTTGGCTTTTATGTAGTACCAAACACTATAAATCCTTATTCACATAAGTCAGTCACCTGATATCTGAGTATGGTTTACCATTTTTTTTTTCACCCGATGTCTGGTTTGCATTCTGATTAATGGTATTAAGTCAACACCAAAGGATATATTCTAGGGATTGCATAAGTGCATTATTGTTACCTTTATTTTAAACGAAATTCAACATAAAAAGAAATGTAATATATTTATCAATATTCTAAATAAGGACTGTATCTACAAAGTTCCATGTAAATGTGAACTATACATTGGGAATACAAAAAGCCCGCTCAAAATTAAAGTTAGAGATATCTGCAATAGATTGACTTGTGAAGCTAAATATTAGAATGATAGGTACTGTCGTCAGCAAAGAAATAAACAATATTATTATATAAAATCAGTAATTACTCAGAAAAAATGTCTTTTTATAGTCTGGTACACTATATTAAGTACCTACAATTACTTTAAATTTGCGACCAAAATTATATGAACCGAGCATTCAGAACATAAAAATCTGGCTCCCGTGCTCTTAAAGCTCAAAGGAGCCGTCGCAGACTTGTGCAGCTATGTACTGTATAAGTAATGCTTTACTTATGGCTTGTATGCATCTTATTTAATTCTTACATGATTAATTCTTTTTTCCTCATTTTTTGACAATTTTATTTCAGGTCGGAAGATATTGAATTACAAGAAATAACGACAAAAAGCACCGGTGATCAGGCAGCAGGTTTGGGTACTCTGGTTACATTATCCGAAACGAGAGCAATGCCTAGTACGGACAGTTTGGAGTCTTCCGATTTTCAGCAGCTAGATAGCGCTGAGGGTGGTGCCAGAAAACCTAGCGCTACTATAGGTAGGAATGGCTTACTTATATTCACATCTTTAAAATATAAAAAAAAGTTTGCACCAATTTTTGCCTCTTGTAACTTCTGTTTTTAGATCTTAAAGCGGATGTTCACAGAAAAAATTCATCTGAGAGTAGTGATTCGGACATAGCAAGGCCTGATGTCCCTATAGATGTGATAGTACAATCTCACCAAAACAAAGATCACAAATCAAAAAGTTCCGGTAGAAAAATTAAACATCAACGATCGAAAACCGACGGGTTCGTTTCTATAAGTGTAAACGAAAAAGAGGGGTCCAGTCTGAGTAAATTTTACCCTCAAAGTAAGTATATTCTTTGTTATGACCTCATGCATATACATGGTGCTTCCAAACCAACAAATTCTTGGATAGAATTCAAGTAAACAAACCTTGTTTGGCATTAATATAATCAAAGGGAAGAGGCGGGAGAGCTCTTGTAACACACTGCACTGGCAACGTTGATTAAACACACTGAATAACATCACTCCGGAAAATATTAACTTTTTCAATGTTTACGGCATTGCACCATAAATAACATTTTTATAAATTGATGATTCTTTATTGTTAAAAATTATTTTTAAAGCCAGAAAACTATTTTTGTTTATTATCTGAAGGGACAGACAGATATGTCATTCACAGATGCTCAATTCGATTGCTATTGATCGAGTCAGTTTACAAAACGTATTTTTGAATAATACAACCTGATAGAAAGAGATAAAATGACAAGAAAGTGCCTTACAATACCTGATTTAATATAATTTTTTATCAAACGAATACAGCAACTGTCCAAATCAACCTTGTTGCCGGTACAATCGGATCTTGGAACTGTCATATCAATAAATGTTTATGTTTAAATCGATGTTGCCTATATTAACGCAAAAACCAATATTTTTTAATAATTTTATTACAATTTCACGATAACAAAACAAAAACAAATAGATCACTATACCAAACACCCTGCCTACAACAACTGGCGATGCGTTAATTCTAGTTCTTGAGTTCGTTGTTCCAAACAATAGGAGTGATTCAAAGTCGTTATAAATCTCGTGAGATAAGGTTTATGTGTCATTTTTTAGCTTATAATAGTTCTTTTTATTGTTTCTCAGGTAGTACTGGTTCTCAAGAACAAGAAAGTGGACTGATAGTACACCAAAGGCCTTCCCTGCACAGTGTGGAGTCTGAACAAGGGTCCTCTACAACCGTAGAGAACAGCGGTAGACGACATTCCAATTTTACCAATAGCAGTCTGAATTTTCTTCCTATGGCTATCCAGGCGGAGATCAAGCCGACTGGAAGTTTGGAGCTAGGTTAGTTGCTTGCACTTTATTTCTATCCTTCTATCCATTTTTTTTTGCCTGTAAAGTCCGTTTTATGGGATTTTTTTAAATAATAGTTTTATTCAATTTAATATTAAGAAAATAGTTTAATTTAAAGAGTTAAATTTTCTAATAAAAAAAAATAAATAATGGTCATCGATTTAATATTTTTAAAGGTTATATCGACAAAAATCCCAACCAAGCACTCACATCAGAAGGTTTTTATTTTAAACCAAGAACCAGGGACGGAGTCAGGCGCTTTCGATCGGCCGCCTTGGAGACGTGCTGTCCCCCGCCCGCGTTGCCGGCTAATACGAATAGTCTTGAAGTCATCGGATGCAAAAATAATAAAAACCCTTTACCGCCCCCCAGTACTAGTTTGACCAGAAATCAGCATCTAAATTTGTGTCAGTATTATGGTAAGCATCACAATATTATAGTCTATAATGATTAGAGACTACTTTCACCCATCTGCCAACCGGATGCAAATTATCTTTAAACTTGTAAATAATTTTCAGGCTCAGAAATAGTGTATCCAATAGCTGAACAGTCCGATGAACACCAAACGTCACACGGTCCTGATACAGATATTGAATCACTAACTCATGCCTCTGACTCGGACTATGAGGAGGCCAATCAAGGTAGGCATTCAAAATTCAAAATGGTATATTTCCATAGACATACATAGTACATATCGGAATTGTCATATATAGTTCTAAAAGAAAGTAATACTTATAATAATAATTTAACATACTTAAATCTAATTATAAAAATAAAAAATAGAAACACAGTGTAAAGAAAAGAAAAGGAAAGGAAGAAGAGAGAAACATGAAACTGCATAAAGAGTAATGATTCACTGTGATCAAAAAGTAAACTCAAAAAATTCGTCCAATGAGTAAAAGGGATTTAGAGCTAGTAAAAGCCTCAAAGTTCTCTTGAAAGAACTCAGGTTGTGTATATTTTTTATTTTGGGCGGTAAATGATTATAGATTTTTAAAAATGTTATATCTGGACCCGTTTGAACTTGTTTCAATCTTGCACCAGGTATATAAAGTTGTTTTGCATTTCTCGTCTGGTAGGCATTAACATCACCACATTTTACAAAATTGTTAGCTTTATTATGAACACAACAGCCACATTGCAAAATGTACAGATTTATCACAGTCAGTATTTTTTCTTGTTTAAATATAGGACGACATGATTCTCTAAATTCAAGCCTGAACATTGTTCTTATAATGCGTTTTTGACAAATTAACACTCTGTTCATATAAGTGGAATTACCCCATACCTGCAAACCATATGACAGTAACGAGTTTATGACTGAGTAATAAAATGTTTTAAGTGTTTTAACGTCAACATGATTTCTAAGTTGCAAGACAGCGTAATTCTTTGAGGATAGCCTACTGCAGACAGAATCAATATGGGAGCTCCATGATAAGTGTTCATCAACCACGATACCAAGGAATTTAGCAGACTCGCACTGTCTCAAGTTGGCAGACTGATCCCTGACAAGTAAGCTCCTGTCACGAGGCACCCCAATAGGCGTGAAGACTGAAAAATTGGTTTTTGAGGAGTTTAGGCACAAACCATTCTCCAGACACCAGTCTGTAATGTCCCGAACACACTGATTTGCTTTTGAGCAGACACTGTCATAATCATCTCCGTCGATAACAGCCGAAGTATCATCAGCAAATAGCGTTATGAAGCTGTCTTTTACAATTAGTGGTAGATCATTTATAAAAAGAAGGAACAAAATAGGTCCCAAAACACTTCCCTGTGGGACGCCTGTCTTTATATTTACCCAATCAGAAATGGTTGTCTTACTATCAAATGACACTTTCACAGCTTGTGTTCTACCAGTTAAGTATGATTTTATCCAACCAAGAGCCGGCCCTCTAATTCCATATTTTTCAATTTTACTAGTAAGCATAGCATGACTTAGAGTATCGAAAGCCTTGGTAAAATCGTAGAAGATACCTACAGACTTTAGTTTTTTATCAAAGTTATTCAAAATTTTAGAATATAAAGCCAGAACTGCATCAGTTGTAGATCGACCAAGCATTCTTTTCTGCGCGAACATGTTTTCTTGTTGGGGATGATCGCTTCCGCTGTAGGCTGTTTAGAGTGACCCTCCTTCGATAAGAGATACGCAGTAGGTCTTTAAAGTTTCTGGCCTGAGGTGAAAAAAAAGCACATTTTTGGCCA
The DNA here is from genome assembly GCA_019359885.1 of Listronotus oregonensis. Lineage (NCBI taxonomy): Eukaryota > Metazoa > Arthropoda > Insecta > Coleoptera > Curculionidae > Listronotus > Listronotus oregonensis. Next base: position 26,769 of record JAHBCN010007003.1, read on the forward strand.
TTGAGTATAGATAACCTGTGTAAGAACTGGTGGCGCCTCTTTCGTTAGTTTTGTAAGTTCGTACGTGATGACGAGCTGTTTATAAACATGCATTTCAATACTGACTCTCGAATCATGTAATTTTGTATTAAATCTTTACAAATTTAAAACATACACGCCTGGCAAATCAATTTCTTAGGCGCAGAGATTTTCAGTGCGATAAAAGGAGATGTCAATTTAATAGGCAAAGGCTTGAGAGAAATGAAGACAGACAGAAAACGCTTTTTCCTTCTTTTGGCCCAACAAGAGCGGAATACTGTGGGAAGGGCATTCGTGCGACGATGGACAGCAGTGTTGCCGATCTATGTGGAATTCTCCCAAACGTGGGGAATTGTATAAATATGCGGGGACAAATTGGGGAATAAAATTTATGGGAAATCGGGGGAAATCGAGCCATCAACATTTTTTAAATAAAATAAATTCCGAAATAATTTAAACTATACTTCAAGTCCAAAATTTCTGTCAATGACGCATCGCTCGCTTTTAGAGTGCCCCGGGTTGTGTGGAGTCAGGGGAATCAATTCCAGTGGCGTATGTATTTTAGAAAATAAATGATAAAATTTCGTCAAAACATGAAAATATTTTTTACAAGCAAAAGTTATTTTCTCACATTTTTATCAACCCTTTAAATTAGTAACAAGCCTATATTATTTTGGTATTATTCGGATTAATGAAAAATGTAATTTTTTTGCTTAATTTTGCACACCTCCTATTTTGAGGTCATAGAACACAAATTTGAGTTTTTGGCGAAAAAATACATTTTTTACTTTAATTTTACCTTCTCTGATTTTATTTTGCTACATGAAAAAAATAATAAAATTTTAGTCTTAACATAAATTAAAAAAGATGTAAAAGCAGAACGATAGAAAATCCAAGTTACACCGACTTGCCAATTCACCACCGATCTTGCAATCTCAATATTAAATACAATATTCACACGCATTGCTTCATCAAAAATATCCACTATATAAGGAACACGAAAGCTCTGAGATCATCAGCTTGTAGAATCCAATAACTATTTCGGGTCTTTCGTGTTCCATATTTAGGATTTCCATATTGAGAATATTTTTGATTAAACATTGTGGGTTGAGCGAACAAGGTTCGTATACCTTATAAAAATGTCATAAAGAAAACTATTAGAACCTGGTAACAGGTCAACATTTTTAAATTTCGAGTTGAATTCGGACGTAAACGTTTTACCTACTTTTTATTGAAAATTAAGGTTTTTCCTTACTTTTTAAGTGTTTTTTTATATTAACATAGTATGAGGTTTTTAAATATGTTTTCGTGCAAATGACAGAATTTAAAGGAATATGTCGTAAAATGGAATTAAACAATTCAATTATTATTATTTTTTAAATACTATAAGAGGCAGCCAAAAAACAGCTTCTGATTCATGTTTAACAATCGAAAAGTAAAAAGTGTGCAAAAAAATAGCGAAAAAATCGCATTTTCCAGTATCCGCATAATTACTAATATTGATTTTTTGCCTTTTAAAACTCTGAATACCGTACGCGAATTAACTTTTGTTAAAGTTGCACATATCTCTGCAGCATCCAAAGTGGTTAGTTCTGGATTTCGTTCCCGAATCCCATGGTAAACATTTTTAACCATTATTCGTTCTTTTAACGTTTTTTTTATAGGCGGATAACTAGTTAAAGGTTGGTTAATATTCATAGTTTACAGAATTAAAAGACTTAACAACACTAAATCTTTATATACAAAACAATATCTATATACTACAATTATTAGAAATTTATAATATTTAGAAAATACCCTGTATAGCAATTAAAATTTAAACTTACAAAATCTGTCCATAATCAATAACTAAATAAAATCATCGAACAGCACGAAAACCCTGTCGATACGCTTATTTTCAAGTCTCTTCAAGTTGTAAACTAAGGAATGTTTGTTGCCACTTTTATTGTCTTCCCGATAACAGTGATTTCAATACATATTGGCGTGCTATTTTAAGTGCGATCGCTGGCTGGTGATTTATTCTTGCGAATTATGACAACGTGGCGATGAAACTTTTGGCCGGTTCACTGTTATTTGAGCGGAAAAGTATATCATAGGCTTAAAAATCATTTACTAGTGTTAGATTTTTATTCAGCCGCTTCGTCGGTTGGGTGGCCGGTATTAAATGAGTCACTGACAGAAATTTTGGACTTTAGGTATAGTATAATTTATAAATGATTTTTATTTGTTTTGTAATATTTTAATTTTATTTAAATAAAATTAATAATGTATATTAACATCTTTATTTTATTTCTCTAAAGAGTATTATTATTTTTCATTAAATTTAGTTTCAAAATAAAGTTTTATTTAAATTATCGGGCTATTATAGAGAATAGGAAATGAGTAGGGATTTTTTAAGTTACTAATGGGGAATGTGGTAAATTTTAATTCTGCATGTGGAGATGTGAGCTGAAGGCTTCCGGCATGAGAGTTGGATCGATTCATTTTGAATTTTTTCAGCCCGCGGAGGTATTTGAGTGTTGAAAGGGTGGTTCCAAGGGTAGTACCGGTCCAATTATTTTTATATGGCTTCTTTATGACTCTAGGACGATCTTCTAAAAATTTCAGACCGGTATGAGAGTTGGATCAATTTATTTTGAATTTTTTTCAGGCCGCGGAGGTACTTAAATTTTGAAAAGGGGTGGTTCCAAGATTAGTACGATCCAACTATTTTTATATGGCTTTTTTATGACTCTAGGACGGTCGTCTAAAAATTTTAGACCGGTATGAGAGTTGGATCGATTCATTTTGATTTTTTTCAGCCGCGGAGGTACTTAAGTGTTGAGAAGGGTGGTTCCAAGAGGTAGTACGGTCCAATTATTTTTATATGGCTTTTTATGACTCTAGGACGTCTTCTAAAAATTTAGACCGGTATGAGAGTTGGATCAATTTATTTAAATTTTTTCAGGCGCGGAGGTACTTAATTTGAAAGGGTGGTTCCAAGTTAGTACGTCCAATTATTTTAATATAGCTTTTTTTGACTCTAGGACGGTACTTCTAAAATTATTAGACCGGTATGATTGAGTTGATGTTCATTTTGATTTTTTCACTTACGCGGAGATACTTTTAAGTTGTTGAAAGGGGTGGTTCAAAGGTAGTACCGGTCCAATTATTTTTATATGGCTTCTTTATGACTCTAGGACGATCTTCTAAAAATTTCAGACCGGTATTGAGTTGACAGATATACATTTTGAATTTTTTTCAGCCACGCTAGTTAAGAGGTATTTAAGTGTATGACAAAAATGAGTTTTCCAAAGTGTGTGAAATACCGGTCCAATTTTATTTTATATATGGCATTTCTGTTTAATGACTCTAGTCTGACGATCGTCTAAAATTTCAAACTGAGTTATGCCCCAGTAAATGCCCAATATCAAAATATTACCTACATGTTAGAGAACCATTTGTTAATGTTTTATAATTTGCTTAACCAAACTAATGAATTTGTTCCATACGATCTCATTATAAATGTTTACCACCCTGTAACCACAAAACTCGTATTTGTTATCAGAACCCACTCTACAGTTATAAGTACAATGTTATCGACATGATTTTCATTTTAATAATAAATTTATAGATATTACATAGCGAGATAGTATCAAAATTTAGTATTTATCTGCACAATATAAATGCGGTAATTATTATTGCCACTCAGAGCGCTAGACTGATGCAGTAATCACCAGAATTCACGTCAGGAAATTTTATGTAGCTACATAATATTTAATTATGTAGTAAATTTGTACCACTGCCACTCTACTCTTAGTATTGAAACACTCGAAGAATCCAAAAACGTGCCTTACTCCATCGATAAACAATCAAAACCTCCAAAAACCTTTGAAGATAACATTGAGCGAACAGCTGTATTAGATCTCTTATGCGTCTAACTGAGCATACGAAACCCCCGATTACATATTCACAGACAACAAAAATAGAAAGGCTTCGTGTCGTGTTCGAGCAACTTTCAATATAAAATGATCGGAATCTTAACGATTTATGCCAGGACATCAAATTGGAAATTTATAGAGCTTACGACTTTGAGAATACGAAATTAGGGAAGCGGTATCCCGACATTTGCAGGTGCGTATAATAATTTTCAAGAAAAATTTTAACAAGCGATATTATTTAACAAATAAATATTCTTTGGTTAACGCACGCTTCCTAAAAATGGTTTTATACAGGGTTATTTAAATTTATCCCTAAAATATGCTACTAGCAGAATGATAACAATTGGCACGGTGCGCGATGAAAACGACATCTGACGGCTGCGTAAAATCATGCTTGAAAGCCGTGGGAGAGGTGTAAGATTATTTATAAAATTTATTTATTTTTTCTAAATACAGGGGGTCCCAAAAGTAATGGGACACAATGCAACATCAGATTTTTTTAGGTCAAAATAGTGCAATTAACGTAAACTTGCCTTATCACAAAGTTAATAATAACTAAGATACAGGGTGTCAAACGTTTAATTTTGGTTTTTCATAATAATTTCTTCACTAAAAGACAAAGCGGTACAAAATTTAGGATTTGGAAGTTCTTTGAGGCGAAAAATTCAAATTCGTCCATACTTTTGATGTTGCTAGTAGAGGGCGCCAACTACGGCCTACCCAACTTGTTTTAGATGGCATAACTTTTTTTAAGCTTTGTATATCGACCTATTTATTTAAAAAAGTTACTATAATTCCCGCTGCGTCAAAAATGTATACCTCATTTGAGTCTCTAGGAGCAACTGTTTTCGAGACAAACGCACTTTAAAGGATCCTGCAATTTTCCTATGGAAAATGGGTTTTGGCCAATTGTTTTTAAACTTTGCGAAGTAATAATAAATAATAATTATATAATAATATCCTTTATTTCCAACAAAATCATTTACAATGACAAACAAACGTCAAACAATATATTTAAAATACATACAATTACCTAACATATTAAAATCATAAAAAGTATAAATACAATTAATTAAAACCAATTAAATCTGTGTGCACAATAACAATCAAGATGAAACACTCTTACATGTACATAAAAAACAATTTAATTAATAATCAAAGTTGAAAGAGTAGAAACATTTACTCTGCAAAAACTGCATCACAGCCTTTCGAAATTTATCCTTGTTCTCTATTTCACTCAAGTTAGATGGCAAAGATTTATAAGCCTTCACTGCACGATAATAAGGTCCCTCTCAAAAAATGTTGAGTTGTGAGAAGGAATACTAAGACCACCCCTGCCTCTAGTAACAATTGTCATGGAGTTGGAGTAAAAATCAGAGTTTACACTGAATAAATGCGGATTTTTTTTAACAAACATTACTAAGGCTAAGAAATAAAGACTAGGAACAGTTAAAAAACCTAGACTATTAAAATGCGGTTTACAAGAGGATCGAGGATGAATTTTAAGTATGCATCTGATAATACGCTTTTGAGTTTTAAAGATATTGATCGCATGTGTGGAAGATCCCCAAAACAGAATCCCATAACTTATAAGGGACTGAACACAAGCAAAATAGAAACTACGAATACTGTCTACAAAAAGTGAATCTCTCAATCTTCGTATCAATGCACACATACTGTTCAATTTACATTGCAGGAAGTGAATATGGTCTTTCCAACTTAAGTTTGAATTAATTATAACTCCTAGAAATTTAATGTTGTTGTTGTTGTAGTTTTCAACATGATGATCAAAAGTCTTCACGGGCATAAAACTTAAAAACCCCTCTAACCCCCCCAAAATCAGCCTTAAAGGTCACTGGAGATTTGGAGATCTTTGTTTGGACAAACAATGAAGATCACCTCGAAATCTACAAAAATGGTCCAATACCATTTTTTTCGCAACACCAATATTTTTCGCAAAAACGGCTGTCGAAAAATCCATAACATTCCACACTGGATAGATGTGGTAGTTTCTTACCGAATTTCTGGTCCACAGGTTTGGAAATGCATTGTTGTCCGTCTGTTAGACTTTATTAAAAAGAAAAAAGTACATTTAGAAACTAGACACTCTAAGCTTTCAAATAATGTGCATTGAAAAGCATTTCAATAGATGATGAGTTTTTGATTTGTGTTTATTCTACAGATTTTCTAGAACTCCGGAAACGGATAAAAATGCAGATGGGTAATACAATATTTTATCAAAACGCAAGAAAGATGGCGAAGGAAATTTTCTGGGATCATTAAACGCTTGCTAAGGTCTCATTATAAAAAAGAAATGTTAATAGCAAACTATTTTTTCAAATAATATGAATAAATTAATGAAATACTCATAAAATATTGTAAAAAAAAAACTGGCCTTTTTTTTAATATTCTATAAAAATCAGAATGGACCCAAACTGATATGCAATGATAGGTACGGGTTTTCCCATTCCGATGATCTGATGAACTTTGAATGATTAAAAAATGTACATTATTGCCCGAGTAATGGAACAATTCGTCCGCCCGCTTATAAGTAAATCCATGCAGATAGCGGTAAAGCGGCAGCTGAAATGAGGGCTTTTGGGTCCTGTTATCTCGAAAACTATCGATTTTTCGAAAAAAATTATAAGGACCATTTTTGTAGATTACAAGGCGATCTTCATTTTTTGTTTAAACAAAAATTCTCCAATTCGCATATTTTGGCAGATATTAGCGGAAAACCCATTTTTGAGGCCTTGAGGGGCCATTTTTAGCCTTTTCTCACCTGTTAATGGTGATAAACTTTTTTTCGCTCGAAAGTATCTCCGAAGACCTAAGGACTACTCCACAAGGGAAAATTGTACAGATTTATTTACAGCTTTGTCCCCCCATTTACTGGACTATTTTATATGATAAATACAAAGTGTTACTAATTTTTGAATATTGTCATCATGCCTGTTGTTTTACATTTTATATCTTAGTTTTTATTATTTTTCTTAGCGGAAGATATACCGGATTGCGCAGGCGCCTGTATGATACAGAGCGGTCACGGAAGTCGCCCGAGTATAGTGAGAAAGAAAAACGTCAAGAAGTACAAGAGAAGAAAGAGCGACACGAAGGGACCGACGAGTGGCAACTGTAGTTCAATGGTCGAGCTCGATCTAGATTGGCTGTTTGAGGGGAAGGGGGACTACCGGGGGAAATAGGTTGTCACATAGAAAGGGTAAGAAATCAGCCTTATTTATACAGGTTTACCGAAATTATGTGGCTTTAGACATACCTGTAGAAAAATTTAAAGTGTTTAGGAAGGATAAAGTTTTTTTAAATACCTCTTATAGGCCACTTTATTAAGAGGATCCTTTAAAAAAATACTTTGTAGATGTGTACGTGAAAAATAACTCATTATATTATGTAAACTTCATATTGATTTCACAAAAATTTTGTTGATAAGAAAAATTAGTGCACACTGTGGATGGCGACTGATACTCAAAAATATGCACTCTGCTTCGTTCTTAGTAATCCTTAAATATGTTTGTTGTTAAACCATTAAACTAAGTGATTTAATATGCTCACCTGTAGAGAAATTTACAATTTAAAGAAAAACTTTTTTTTCCAAATATGTCTTGTAGGCCATTTCATTGAGAAGATCCTGTATAAAACTTTCAAAAATACACTTTGCTAGTGTGTACATAAAAAAGTATAAATCATATTAAAACGTATAATTATTAAGTTCATGGGAGGTTTTTGATAAGAAAAATTAGTGCACACTATGGATAGTGACGAATACTTAGAAATACGATGAGCTTTACTCTCCTGTATCCTTATTAATCCGTACAAATTCTTGTTATAGAACCATTAAAAAAAGACAACGAATGGTCCAGTACCACTACCGTCTCTTTGGAGCAAGATGTAAGTAAGGTTCTTCAGGAGACCGTGCCTGCTGTTCGCAGTTTAGGGGCGATACCGAAGAAAACGCATCAATCTAGTCATTATCAGAGGGAGGGCGAAAGAAGACCACCTAAAAGCGAGTCGGAAAAGTGTAGGGAGTGTAGCAGGTGAGTAAATCTTTAGATATAATCACTATAGTTAGTATAATTACGATTTTTCTATTTGGTAGGTGTAAACCTGATGCAGATAGAGGAAAATCCTTTAAGGAAAATAAGGTAACTCAAACTGGAAGAGTCAAAGATAGTCCCAGCTCTAGTTTGGACGATATTGAGGCCGGTATGATGAATCCCGGTAAAAAAGAGAAGAGTGCCACGCCGAAAAGAGGTAAGATCATTATTTTTTTTAATTTCCATAATTGATCCTTTTTCTGATGACTGTGACTTTTAATTATGGAGTAAATTAAATAAATAATTTAGTTTATTAAAAATTAAAATTAGTTTTAATAATTTTTAATTATTCAGTTAATGAAAATAACATTTTTCATTACGGCCTATAGATAAAATAAAAATTCCAAGTATCATTTGACCATCACAAAACAAAAAAGTTAGTTGACCTTTTTAGGTACAGTTATATTCATAAAAAAGACGTACAAGAATTAAAGCGAGAGCCACCTTCGTCATATTTGCGTAAAACCGGCTGATATCAAGGTTTCTGTATTTGAGGTTATTAGATGATGAAGGTTATGGAAAATGTCATCCATTGGTGTGACATCAATAAAATAAAGAAAACAAATTTATATGAACGATGTACAGTTGTATTCATAAAAAAAGCGTACACAAACAGTTTTATAAAAATTACAATAGAAACAAAAAACGATTAACAAGAATAAATTAAATCTAATATTTGGTCATATATCCCTGTTTTTCTATTACTCGAGCCAGTCTATTCGGAATGGACTGAATTATATTTGATACAATATTTGGATCAAGCTCTTCCCAGCACGCATTATCTTGTTGAAATATGAACGTATTATTGGGATATATTTGCTCAGCAGTTGGTAACAATGTGATTTTTAAAATGTTAATGTAATTTCCGGCATTAAATCTTCCCTCTATTCGCCAGCAAACACCAGCCCCATACATTTATAGAGAAACGCCCATGTCTAGAAGTGAGGGTGTTAGTATATCGCTCTTCAAACCTGGTATTGTTTGGACGGTAAACACGAATTTGGCCGTTATAAGTCGACTGGAACGTCTTTTCATCAGTAAAAATGACCTGTTCCAAAATTGAGGATTGCGGTATATATAATTTAAAGCAAAAATAATCCTTAATTGTCGCCGTTCTTCGTTAAGAAACATTTTTTTCGCAGCTGGGCGACATTTTAGTTCAGATTTCTTTACTCTCCTGCTGGCGGTAGGTTGGGAGGCAGGAAATGCTGTATCAATAACAGCATCCCTTGCAGTTGCATTTCTTAAATATCCCAAAAAAACAGCATCCTGTTCAGGGTTGGAAAGTTTGGGACGACCTGAACCAATTTTTCTCTTTAGGGAATCTTCTTGTTCCCAGCGTTGCTTAATTTTCAATATAGTTTTTTTATTTCTATTATACAACTGCGCTACAGCACGGATTAACCATCCTTCTTCGATTCTTAATACAATTTGAGCCTTTTCAACTTCAGACAACTGACAAACGTTACCATCATGCATTTTCAAAATGAATTACACCGACGCCAATGCTTTGCATTTTTGATAATCTATGACGTGTGATAACCTCCAATAAACAATCATTTCCCTCCTTCTTTTTTCTAATTCGTGTACGCTTTTTTTATGAATAAAACTGTACCATAGGTACTGCCTAATAAATTTTAAACCTTTTGAATGTGCATTTCTTAATATTAGTTTAAATTACTGGTTTGAAAAAGCTGCAGTGTTTGCGAAATATATGTCATATGTTGCTAATATAAGTAGAATATTTAGAATTAAAACTGTTTTACTTTATTAAATTTAGCAAAAGAAAAAAGTACATAAAACACAGAGGTTTACAGTTTTATTTTTAAAAGCATATTAAAATATTATTATTATTATCACTAAACTTGTGCGACCCTGGGCTGTCTGATGTCAAATAGTGCTAGTCGTTTGTGCTCTTTGTTTGTCATACAAGGAGTTATTATTATCATTATACATTTTTAATTTGCATTATTTTTACCATATTTTTCACTTATTTTGCATATTACATGAAGGCTGGTAGTAATATGTTTACTTGCTTTAATATGTGTATATACAAATATATTCTATGGTACTATTATTAATAGTTAAATAAAAATAAGCTCGGATTATAAATATATTGATCTGTGGGGAGGGGGAAGGAAGGTATAACGGAAACTCTCAATTTAGAAAATTCTGAATTACCCCATTTCACTTCAAATAAAGCTCATAGGGTTTTATCTAGAACTATGGTGGTTAGAGTGGTAAAGGAGCACCCTCTCTTATGGCTGTTTTGCTCAAAAACTGGCCTCAGAATAGCATTTAATAGGAGGCGCTGGTGTAGCTAAGGGAACCAATGAGAATCAATGACCTTGACCGCAATATACAGGGTGATTCATGGGGAAGTGTCAATACTTTAGGTACATAGTCAAGTTTTAATTTAATTTTTCAATTTTTTTAATTAAATTATAAAACTTAGCTTATGTTTTGCTGAACATAATTTAAGAACAATAATTTTATTGAAAACTAAAATACATATTGTTTAATTATACATTTTGTTTTATTTTTTTTTTAAATTTTGCTATAAAAAAATTAGATGCATCGTAATTTTTGCAAATCCAAATATCTCAAAACGTTCTATATCAACAAGGGTATACCTTTTTGACGTAAAAATGATAAAACATTTATTTAATTTATTTAAAAATGTAATACAGGGCCGTACCAAAAAGTTGTGATTGTTCATAATAGTAAAAATACGTGGAGGTGGCACCACCTACAAGTAAGGGCCGTACTAAGATTAGGTAGGAATCCGTCATACCAAAAAACCCTCGGATGCCAATTTTTACTCCAATATTTACATTATCATAGATTTTATTTATGTTTATTTTTGGACCCTGACTACGTACCTGAAGTATTGACATTTCCTCATCAATCACTCTGTATAAAGTAAAGTTTAAAACAACGATTGGTTTAGAACGGGTCTTAGATTACCAGCGCATCTTAATTTATTGCAATTTGAGGGCCACACAGAGATGGTGATCCTGGTCTTTAGAATCCATGTCTAGAACCAAGCGTATACTTATAATATATATGTAGATGTCCGCTTATTAAGAAACATATTTACAGTTTTAGCCTTTTTTATATTAAAAAATGAAAAAAAATCTTTATTCAACTATTGGCTAGTTTATTACAAAATTATTTTTGAAATTATGGAAGAAGGAAGATATTTTTAAACTTAGGAGATTTATGTATATTGACATTTTGTGTTTTGGCTTTTTGGGTATTAGTTGTTTCTTTTTTAAATGGAAATCACAAACGTTTCATATGAATTAAACTAATTCTTTTTTAGAAAGCCCTTGTGGGGTACTCGCCAAATTACAATGAGCCCACTTTAGTTTTTTTTCCAGGGTATAGAGATTAAGTGTGTTTAGCCGTATTGACCCCTGTAAACTAACAGATTACCTGAAACAAAAAAAAAAACCACCAAAAAAGCCATAAAAATCAAAATATCTAACAAGGTACGTTTCGGTGGCAAGTCTCATCATTTTCAACATAAAGTTAAACTCAATATAAAAAAGTTACAATTTGATATAAAAGTTTAGAAAGAACTTCTGAATCTTTTTATCAGAATTTATGACGCAATGACATAAATGACATTAATCATGTTACGTAAATTCCCCCGAGTTTAAAAAAATCTTGATTTCTTCATCAGTTGGTGGTGGTATTTATGTAATAATAATTTTCAAGACATACTGAAACAACAACAAACGAAAAGCGAAGAAGCGTCGTCTAGCGGCTCGAACAATGAATTGAGTACCCTCCTACCCCCCGCACCCCCTCTTCTATCCGCCTTTCTTAATCCAAGGAGGGATGTACTAACGGCCAGCTGGGTTTCGGGTAAGTTTAGGGGCGAGGTGGTGGATAGAATTGTAGAGCAGAGTAGAATGATTACAGAGTTTGATAACTATGAGTAATTGGTGACACATTTCAACCCCAACATGCATGTATAGAAATGTTAACTCTTTTTAAAATAGATTTTTTTGAGGAAATCTATTTTAATCATTTCCTTACAAAAAACGACGATTTTTTAAAATACAAATACTGTGTACTATTCATAGGTCATGCATAATCTCTAGTAATTTTTCGAAAAGTATTTTTTACGGCTTGATCCAAAATACAATGCTGTTTATGTATAAAGAAGAGTATTATTCCTGGTTAAATTGTATTATTTTGTATTGTCAGTAGATAGTAAGCTATGTTTCAGATTTTTAAAACCTTGACAAATTTATTTTAAGGCTATTAGTGCCTATTTAAAGGTTAATTGCGACCTTTTACCTTTCTTTTGATATTTTTAAAGTAAAATTGATTTCGAAAAATTTATCAAGGGAAGAAATAGAAATTGTATATTTGTAGATATTGACTTGAGTTGTTCATACGCCCCATTGGCGTATTACACTATATTTTGTGGAGTAGTAAATAGTATATTTTTTTGTAAATAAAAACTTGTGTAGGGGTCCAAAAGAAAGGGCCGGCTATTCAGAAAATGTTTTTCGCACAGCGCTGTGGAAAAATTTTTTAGTAAAAGTGGTCAAGATAGCTGGAAATTATTTTCGTTTAAATGGCCGCTAGGCGTAACTGAATCTTGTCTAAAAAGGATGTTTCTGTAATCTCATATTACCTAACAAAAAAATACCCGATCTTTAAAGCCGTGCATAATTTGAACCATTTTGTTTGACAATTTTTGCTGTATCTCTAAAAATAAAGTGGTGGGGGGATTAAAGTTTTCGTAAAAAACACTATATCTTCAAAGCGAAGACCGATTTTATAAGTTAGGATGTTGAAAAGACTATTCTTGGGCTATAAATTTTATAATATTTGAAATTTTAGCGTCCCGCTAGAGGACTTTTTTTAACATTCCTACAAAACATTTCTCAAAAAAATTAAATGCATTGGTATAATATTTTTTTTTTCATAAAAAAGTAGATGTCTAAATAATGCTTAAACAAGCTCGCGAAAACCATATCTCGATATCTTGTTCTTTACCTAAAATTTAGGCCAACGAAAATTTTATACGTCAATATCTCAAAAACTATAAAAGCTACAAGAAATTTTATATAATATAAATTATGTATTTTTACGAAACCTTTAATTTAGGTTATATAATCTTTTCGCCAAAATGCAATACTTTACGAGTTATAATCAATAAATCGAATTTTCAGGATTTTTTAGAGATATACCCCTGGAATTCGATTTTTTTATTATAACTCGTAAAGTATTGCATTTAGACGAAAATATTATATAACCTAAATTAAAGGTTTCGTAAAAATGCATAATTTATGTCATAAAAAATTTCTTGTAGGATTTATAGTTTTTGAGATATTGACGTATAAAACTTTCTTTGGCCTAAATTTTAGGTAAAGAACAAGATATCGAAATACGGTTTTGTGCGAGCTTGTTTAGGCATTATTTAGCTACTTTTTCATGAAATAAAAACTATTCCAATGCATTTAATTTTTTTGAGAAAATTACCATTTCTGTCGGAATGTTGAAAAAGGTCCTCTAGCGGCGACATGTGAAACTAACAAAACTTCAAATTTTATAAAATTTTTAGCCCAAGAATAGCTCTTTTCAACTATCCTAAGCTTGTTAAAATCGGCTTAGCCGTTTTAAAGGTACAGAGTGTTTTTTACGAAAACCAACACTATATTTTTAGAGATACAGCAAAAATCGTCGAACAAAAAAGGTTCAAATTGTGCTCGACTTTAAAGATCAGGTATTTTTTGTTGGCTTAATATAGCAAAATTCACAGAAACATCACTTTTTTAGATTCAAGATTGCAGTTACTCACCCTAGCGTCCATTTCAGAAACTTGAAAATAATTTCCAGCTATTTCTCTTGGCCACTTTAACTAAAACTATTTTTCCCCAACGCTGTGCGATAAACATTTTCTGAGATACAGCCGGCGTCCTTTCTTATTTGGACACGCAGTAAAGTTATTCTATTCGTTGTGTCTTAATCAGCAGTAGTCGTTTTACAGGGCGTCCAAACCCTAATTTGCGCGTAGTTTTTTCAGCTCATATTTAGTCGACAGCAGAGTCTGTCGGTAACTACTTATAGTGCGGAAGCGCAACGATTAAACGTTTCCCCACCTATTACAAATAAAAGAACAACTAGATGTAAAAGAGTGAATCAAGGACACTTAGGAACGTAATAAAAAAATACGTTTTGTGGCGGATTCAAGTTTCAATAAGTTCTCTTTGGTTTACTTGTCTGGAAAGTTCTAAAAAGTTTCCAGGCGAGTAAGCCAACGAGAGCTTATTGAAACGTGATCAATGTAAATAAAAGAGTCTTTATTTATAAAGGAATTGGATAAAATCCTATTTTTATAAATTTTGTTTCTGGTATTTTTTATATAAGTGTAAAGAAATATATTTTTTTATTCGTTCTCCCTTTTTTTTATAGAAAATTCACCCAGAACGAGCCAACGAAATCGTTTACGCAGAGCTAGAACCGGAGTGAAAAAGTCAAATGTGGGCAAGCGGGAGAATGCGATCGCAATGTCGTTATCTTCGGGCCAAGGAACGCACACTGCTAAGAGTTTCAACGATACGAGCGATGGGGCCGTCCATTGTTTTATGGACGAACATGGTAACTGGATCACATATACATTTGATGAGAAAGGTGAGGAGATTCTTTTAATATGTAGTTAATTTTTGCCTCAGTAGTGTCCCACAATGTTTAGGTCATTCTTTCTTATTTTAGTATGTTTTTGTTAGGATTACTTGCCTTGAAATTTTCTAAAAAATGGGACCACTTTGGTCTTGGTCACGGGGTATAGCTAACTGAGCGTGCTCAGCCCCATTGACCCCTATGAACTGGCAGCCTAAACAAAATAAAATAGGATCCCCCTTGGAAGAAGTTGTTCGGGAAGATCAAATGATCTGGTACCAAATGGATGGTTGCCCCGGCCATAATGCCCGTATGGTTAGACAGTACCTGGAAAATGCTTTTCACGGCAATATTATTGGTCCACGGTACCGGATACTTTGGCCAGCCAGGTCACCTGATCTTTAACTGAATGACTTCTTTCTGTGGGGTCACTTAAAAAGTGTAATTTATAAAAGTATAAAATTTGAGAATCTAAACCAGCTACAAAACGCTCTTTCGTTAGAATGTAATAAAATGTCGCAATATCAACTTAGTAACGTTAGAAATGAATTTTATTATCGGTTGGGATATTGTTTAGCTGTTAATGGCGGGTTGTTTAAACCTTTAATTAATTAATGTTTATATGTAATTCTCTATTATTTTTAAAAAAGTTATTGTCTTTTATTTCATTTTATTTTTACACACCTAGTAAAATATTAGAGTTCAGTTCTTTCTTTTTCGGATCTATTTTCATCCTGAGTTAAACATTAACAATTATTTATTGCGATGGCTTTGGACTTTATTATGGCACATAATATATAGGGTGTTTCATTAAAAAAAGTATATGATAAGTCAAAAAGTTCACCGGTGATGCTCAATTGTTTCTTTAAGTAGCAAATTCGGACGGTTTAGATGATACCCTACAATTTTTATCTAAACAATTTTTTTCTATCTGGAATAATAAGGTCGGTAAAAGCTGTCAAAATTTGAGGAAACACCCTGTACCTACAATACTAAATATGTGTTTTTTAGGATCGGTAAATACAACAAGCACTGAACCACCCACAAATCAACCCTCGCAACCAAAGGGCCCTAGGCAACGGCGTTTAGGGCTGGACAATTTGGCCAAAGCTCAAAGTACCAATAACGACCTTTGGGATAGCAACGATAGTATAGGGGCCAGTTCGGTGTCAACTGTAATGGGGTCGTCGAGGAATAACAGTAGGCCTAGCATAGGGCAAGAGAGTGTCCAGCTGAGGTAAGTCACGATATTTTAAAGCAGTACAAAAAAAATTGTGGTAACATTTTAACGGATTTTTTTTGTCTTATTTGGTTTTAATAAAGTCGTATCTTTTTTACAGTTTTTAAGATATTAGGGTGGATTAAAGACATATTCGAATTACTGTTACCATTGTTATAGCCTTGGCAACAGTGTTTGTTTATACTTATAGCAGCGTGTGAACGTATTTTTTCCCAATGGACGCCCGCTCGATACGCAATTTAGCATTGTTGTGCGTCTATAGGGAAAACTGTGATTTTCTTTGGTATTAGATTATTTTTTATAGTAAAATGAGATATCTTTTTTCCAAACAAAGTTTACATACTATTTTTGGTTAGTATTGGAAACATTTTAGTGCTATTTAGAAAAAAATATGAAGCTTCCTATTCACCTCTATATTTTTTTTCAGAGAGCACACAAGACAAGATTTTCGCGAAAACATAGCCCGCAACCTCTTCCGGCACGCGCAGAATTGGGACGTCCCGCCGCGCCGCCGCCACACCGCGCCGCAAGGAGTCAGTCAATCCGACTTATCCGAGCTGCGCGATGTAGCAACGGCCGCTAACCCGGACAACCCGGAAATCATCATACTCGGGAACCGAGATGGCGGTAGCGGTACCCCGACAAGAACTCAGTTTCGCTTCATAAAAGTGAGCAATCGAGAAAAAACGCTCCGGACTAAAAGTTACTACAAAGTGAAACTTTTACCGTGGAGGGTAACTCTGGACCGTTTAGGTTTATTAGCGATGCTAGATCGGAACTTGACGATCACCGAAGCGGTATTATCTGTGATTTTAAGTGTTTTAGTGTCGGTTTTGGGGGCGACGATATTGTACCTGGACTTCTACAGGGACGCTTTTGCGTTTCTCTTTAGTTTTATCATGGCGAGTGCGCAGTACTCGCTGTTGAAGAGCGTCCAGCCGGATGCGGCGTCTCCGACGCACGGGTTTAACAGGGTCATCGCTTATTCGCGGCCAGTGTATTTCTGTCTCTTTTCTTCTCTAGTCCTTATATTACATTACAACATATCCAGCGACGACCAAATTTATCTTATCAATGCCAGGTACTATCTGAGCTGTTTTATCCTCTTTTTTCCCCTCATATTTTCCTTCGGGTTGTTTCCTCAGATCAACACTTTTGTAATGTATTTCCTGGAACAGGTAGATATACATGCGTTCGGCGGCAACGCTATGTGTAACCTCGTCGGTTCCTTTTACTGTGTGTTCCGCTCTATGCTTGTGGTGGTAATCCTCAGCGATTTGGCGTAGGCGGCCTGAGCGAGGTAAAAAGCTCGCAGCATATACTGTTTTCGATATTTTCAGCGTGTTTGGTTGCAGGTGTGTTATCATTTGAGTAGGAGTGCCAGCGATCCGGGCATATATGGAATTTGGTGAAGACGCACCTGTGGCTGCCGGATTGTACAGAGAGACAGAATAGCATCAAAATGGCCGATGATGCGAAGGAGGGCGAATGAAGAAGGCGTTGACGGTGATAAAAATTTAGGTAAGGAATAATTTAGTCCTTTAAAAATAAAATAATTATAGGGGGCCAACCGATTTTTGGATCGGCCTATATGTAAAGTGCAAATCGAGCTATATTGGTAGCGGGGGAATAAAGATTTTAATAATGGGAATTTTAAATAGTAAGGATTTTTAAAAGAACCTAACACAAAATTACTAAACGAAAAACGACATAAATATATTTTGATTTTAAGAATACAAAAAAAAAAAATAGAAGGAAAAAAACCCAACTAAAAAAAAAAAACATTTATATTTAATTTTAAAGTTAAGTTAAAACAAAATATGAGGAATCAAGTCAGGAACATTATTTTTTTTTAAATTAGTGGATCAAGCGGATATTTATAGGTGTATTCAAGGCATTCACTCTAACGCAGCTGGAAACATGATTTGACACTCTTTTTTGTTAAAATTATGTTTGCCAACCATTATAAACGTCACTAATATAATTAATAGTTGCTTAGAAACCGGCTATTTTCCAGAACACTGGAAAAATTCCATTATCTGTCCAATTCCTAAAATTAAAAATCCTGTAAATATTAGCGATTTGCGTCCAGTCAGTTTGTTACCTATTTTATCCAAAGTATTGGAAAGGGTAGTTCATACCCAAATATCTGAATATCTTAACCAAAATAGCATAATTCCTATTCATCAATCAGGGTTCATAAAGGGACACAGCACAACTTCTGCATTGCTTAATATTACAGATAATATTGTAAAATGTCTTGATGAAAAGTTGGCAGCAATATTGGTATTACTCGACTATTCAAAGGCCTTCGATGTGATTGATCACAACCTTCTTTGCTCTAAGCTATCCTACTACGGCTTTGATAACACCTCAACACGATTTTTTAGATCCTATTTGTCCAACAGGTCACAGGTTGTTAGAGTAAAGAACAGTTTCTCTCACTCGAGGGCGGTTGTGTCGGGTGTACCGCAAGGTTCAATTCTTGGCCCTCTGCTTTTTGTTTTATATACCTCAGATATTTTTTCAGTAGTTCAAAACTCTCATTTACAAGAATATCTGCATATTTTAATCCCTTTAACCCAGAAGAGGCGTCAGTTTTGTTAAATAATGATTTACAGGCAATTTTGCAATATTCTAAGCAACATAATTTAAAAATCAATCCAAAAAAAAACTGAGGTGCTTCTTTTTTGTTCTGAAAATCAACGTAATATACTTACAAATAGACTTAAACTGGTTATAGATAATGAAACTTTGACTTTTTCTGATCATGCAAAAAATTTAGGACTATATTTGGATATAAAATTAAAATTTAATAAACATGTTCAAAGCTTGTTACAAAGAAGTTACATAAAAATGAAGACCTTGTATGCCAATAGGTACATTTTAAATTTTAAAATGAGAAAAAAGTTGTGCAGTAGCCTTGTTATGTCTATATATAATTATTGCATTTAGATTGTTATATGTTCAAAATACATGCTGTAGATTTATTTAACTTAAGAAAATATGATCATGTATCTAACAGCATCAAGAGTATGGGATGGTTAAGCTGCAATAATATATACAAATAGTATTCTATGATTTTTATTAGAAAACTTTAGACTGTAAGAAACCTAAGTACTTATACCAAAAATTAGAGCTACGATCGAATGTACATAACTTAAATTTAAAATAATTATTTTTTAATTTAACATGATTAT
>JAHBCN010007004.1:0-45724 GCA_019359885.1 Listronotus oregonensis
AATTACCAAAAAAAAAATAAATTTTTCACAAAAATAGGTTAAAACTCTAAAACCTGTTTATTATCATTTGAAAAATACACTTGAAAGAATCATGCTTCCCAAATTTTAAACCAATGCAATACATTTTTTTTGTGTTGTAGCCATAGTTATTTAATTAAACGATTGCAATACGTTTTATTCTGTTTTTTGTCAACAAAGTTGAACAGATTATACCATTTCTTTTTAAATAAACAAATGAAAATAACACTTATCCACGGGATCAAAATCAAAAGTTTTTCAATATCAAGATTAGCTGCTTGATGTTTTATTTATCTTATTCGTATATTGGAATTAACCCCGGTCGCCTCTGTCAATCAGGCGTTGTGAATACGTGTGGTTAGCCCCTTGTGACGTAGATACTTTTTTCGCGGTAAAGTTTTATAATTGAATTTTAAATGCTTGTAATTCCGTTACAGAATTTCGTATATAAAAAATTGGCGGAAGCGTTATTTAGGTATAAAGGGTTATTTTTAGCCAATAAAAAAATATGTGCAAGAGGAGGCCTATTGACAATCATAAAACGTTTGGTTTCTAATAAAAACCGCGGAAGCGAACTACTAGAGGGTTTTAAAAGTGAATTGGACTTGGTACCTGACCACGCAAGCCAAGTATTTTACACCAGTCTTTACATTTAAAATATCTTAGATAGAATTTTGAAAAATTATATTGTTTTCTTAATGTCATCACCATCCTACAGCATTCAATGAAACGAACTTCCCATGCATCTACTTTGGGTAAAATTTGGTTAACATTTAAAAAAAGCTATTGTCCAGTTATATAAATCCTTATCTCCTTAAAAATCCCTACACGTTCGCCTATGCCATTTAAAACCTAATAAGCTAGGAGTTTAATAAATCTTATATTTTGTTCTTTTGAAGTCTGAGCATTGTTATCTAAGTAGGAGAAAAATATAAGTATGTTATAAAGAAAATTACACACTTACCTTTCTAATATCAAGTTATCTTTCGCTCCGCTCTTGAACTTCTTTATATTACCAAACGCGGTAGGCAAGCCTAAAGACTCCATAAGAGTAAAATCGTCGGGCTCAGCGACCTCATTATCACTAGAATCATGACATTTATCATCTGACATTATTAACCTTACAGATGACGTAGTCTCTGTCGTTGTTACAGTGTCTTTTGTTGCCTTACTAAAATTCGATATTTGAGAAAAATCTTTTAAAACTTTAGGATGGTCAGGAACAGATTTGAATACTTTTTCTGCCAATAAATTATTACGAACTGTGATAATTGGCTGTGAATGTGGTCTCTCTATACTAGAATCCGTAAAAGTTTCTTCTTCTAGAAAGGTTTCCGGCGTAAGACTTTTTATAAAGCTTTTTTCGTCGCTAGTATCTGAATTCTTTTCAGTTAAACACAAACAACTACCAATTTCAGTCAAAGTATCTTCTGAGTCACTCACAAACAGTTGTCTAAAAACAGCTTTATCTCCAAGATTGTCAGCATTACAAATCTCTTGAGAATTGTCTTGTGTTACAAAAGGATTATGTTCTACCACATCACTAGGAACAATATCGGCCCTATCAGCCTCTACAGAGCTTTCTACAGTTTGATTAAGTTCGCTAGTTAAGTCTTTGTCATTAGAATTGTCCTCCAACACCGTATTTGACACAACACTTTCCTCACAATTACCAGAAAAAAACTTGTTATAATGTATCATATATTCTTGCTCATAATGTTCCTTCCAAAGGGTATTCCATTGGGTTTGATAGTCTTCTTCTGACCCATCTGAGTTTTCTGAACTATGTGCCGAGCTCACAGTCGAGATACTATCACTACTAATACTACTTCCAATGTCAAGTGAGCTTACAGTCATACGTGTGACATTGGTCATAGAATCTACTGTTCTGAGTGACCTACAGCTTGTGTTAGACCCGCAACGTGAGCTCAAAAGCCGTTCAGCTTCAGTCTCGCATTCAATACTCAGAGGTGATAGAGGATTCCACCCTTCTGAGACGTCGTTGGAAATTTTTTCGTCACTTGTCGATAAAAAACGGGTTAAGACTGGAGCTCTTGCCGAATTTTCTAAATTGTTTTTTGAACACAGGTCGGAGGATAAGCTTTTAATGTCTGCTTCGATAAAAGTAAAATGACTAGGCCTAAAAATGTGCACAAATTTAAAATCATGTCAGGGAATTAGGGTTTAAACAAAATGCGATTGGTTGTTTTAACAAGAGAGCAAGAAAGCTATAATATAGTAACGTTATTAAAATAAAATTTCACTTACTCTATAGAACTATTAGTCTCCTCAATGTTGTCACCAGTAATGCCCTCTGGGTGACCAGACCCAGTGCCACTGGAGTCAGTATTTTTTCCGTTATTTAAAAAATTGGGGTTTATAAACGCGCTGTATTTGGATATCCAAGATTCCCAAATTAGTTTGTCACCTAAATTTTAGTAAACTCGATTAGAACAAATAATATACCTTTAGATCATCCAACTTTAAAAGGTAGAGCCTTTTCGATGAATTTTCAGGGTACTCAGAAAACTACAAGAGATAAAGCAAATCTGGTTGCACATTTTAGATTTCTATTTTAGAACCAACTAAGGGCACCAAACATTGGGATATGCAGACGATCTCGTCATTATGGTCCAAGGAAAATTTAACAATACTGTTAGGGATAAAATGCAACAGGCCCTAATCGCAGTTACCAGATGGACGAGAAAGGAGGGACTAAACATAAACCCTTCTAAATCAGCCATAGTTGCCTTCACCAAAAGGAGAAATCTAGAGGGCTCAGGACCCCTGATCCTACGAGGTTAAACAATCAATATTGTGGGAGAGGTAAAATATTTGGGTGTCATCCTAGACTCTAAACTTACCTGGAACCATCATCTACAGAAAATAAAAAAGAAAGCGGAGATAACTCTCTTATGTTAATCAGACGCGCTCATGGGAAAACATGGGGCTTTAAACCAAACATGGTCTATTGGTTATACACCATGGTAGTAAGGCCTATGATAACATACGCATCACTGGCAAGGTGAACAAAAATGCGACAAAGAACTGCTGTTACAGAACTGGCCAAGGTACAGAGACTTGCTTGCTTAGCTATAACAGGAGCAATTAAAACAACCCCAACAGCAGCCATAGAGTGTCTCTTAGACCTTCCACCACTTAACCTTATAGTGATGGGAGAGGCAAGAATGAGCTACTTCCGACTGCAACAGAAACCAACTGATGTCTACGCTAGTTTGGGACACAACAATAAAAAAAAAGGCAGGTTGGCGCGCAACATCCTGGACGAGAGAACAGATCAGATGATTCCCCAATACTCATTCAACAAAAACTTGGAGGTAAAAATTCCAAGTCGAACTGAGTGGCACCAACCCGATCTCCCCGGCACGGTTGGAGACATCATCTGGTATACGGATGGTTCCAAAACCGAGCAGGGAACTGAAGCGGGCGTATGCAGTGAAATGAGGAATTCACAATTCTCCATTCCACTAGGAACACACAGTTCTGTATATCAAACGGAAATATATGCTTTACTGCACGTGGGAATGCCAAAAAGAACTGGAAGTCCTGGGAGAACGCAACAGAGTAACTCTCTTGTGGGTACCAGGACATTCGGGGATAGAAGTCAACGAAAAAGCGGATGAGCTAGCGAGACAGGGATCATCCACACCATACTTTGGGCCAGAACCTGCCCTTGGAGTGACCAAAACCACAGCACGAGGGAAAACCAGGGAATGAATCTAAAACAAACACGAAGAATACTGGGGAAACCTCAGAAGAATAAGACATGGAAAAAGCTTCATAAGAGGCCCATCCAAAAGAATGAAGGAAGAACTACTCAGACAAAGTAGGAAAAGACTTCGCATAACAGTAGGGTTGCTAACAGGGCATGATAACCTAAGAGGACACCTACACAAGATAGGCTCACACAATGGGGACCCAAGCTGCAGAGTGTGCGACGAGGGGGAAGAAACAGCCTACCATATCCTGTGCGAATGTAAAGCATTGAATCACAAAGGACAGGCATTATTTGGCAACCGGAAATGAGCCCACATGAATATATCAACCAACCAGTCTCGGGGTTATACAGACTTGTAGAAAGAACAAGACTAATGGGAGTATCTTGGTTGTTAGTAAAGATAAAACAAAACGGTAAATAGCATATTTATGTAGAATTTTACGTAGAATTCAGCGACGCATCTAATTATTTTTATCAGTTATGGTTTTAAAGATATAACCCAAAGTTGCTTTTTTA
The DNA here is from genome assembly GCA_019359885.1 of Listronotus oregonensis. Lineage (NCBI taxonomy): Eukaryota > Metazoa > Arthropoda > Insecta > Coleoptera > Curculionidae > Listronotus > Listronotus oregonensis. The sequence goes on from JAHBCN010007004.1 coordinate 4,274, forward strand.
AATGGGACACCCTGTATATTATTTAACAATTTATTTTCCCATAAAATTGCCTTTTATTTGTAAAAAATTTAAGACAAACCTCATAAGATTTTAATTTTGCACATCTTGTATAAAATTAAGTATCTACAATGTAATAAACTTATCAATTCTTAAATTGATTACTTTTTAAAAATAATAAATATTATGTTTAAATTACCAGCAAATTATCCCTTTTTTATTAATTCTTAATTTAAATGAACTAAGTACTCATTTTGATAAGTAGAATGCAAGTAGATATCCAGAAAGAAGGTAACCAATCAAGTAATAAAAAAAACACAACAGTAAATGTTAAAAAATAATATTAAATAATAAAATGTTAAGGTATGTACACACCGAAAAAACAAACAAGAACAAACATTCGTTCTTGTTCACCTTGTTTGTATGTGTTCTTTGTTTATTGTTCGCGTTATTTTGTCTACATAGCGCAATCAAATATTTGTTCACTCTCGTTTGACCAGTTGGAAAAGTTATGGATGACGACGAACAAAATTTATTTCTCTTTAGGTATGTACACACCGAAAAAACAAACAAAAACAAACATTCCTTCTTGTTCACCTTCTTTGTATGTATTTTTGGTTTATTGTTCGCTTTTTCTGTCTATATAGCGCAACCAAATGTTTGTTTACTCTTGTTCGACTAGTTGGAATAGTTATGGATGACCATAAAAACAAAAATTCTCTTTGATGTACCGACGTCCACTGGAACATGTGCGAACAAGAACAAACAAACGTTTGTTCGCCGTTTTAACTGTCTACACTGAAGAAAAATGTTTGTTCGCTGATGTTTGTTCTTGTTTGCTTTTTCGGTGTGTACATACCTTTTGATGTACCGACGTCTACTCTAACATGTATGAACAAGAACAAACAAATGTTTGTTCGCGTTTTTACTGTCTACACTAAAGAAAAACGTTTGTTCGCTGATGTTTGTTCTTGTATGTTTTTTCGGTGTGTACATACCTTTATACAGTGCCAAATTTAGATATGCTTAGGTTCTTGATGTTTGTTCCTAAATTTTGTTTTTTTCACAAATAACTTTTTTTTTGAAAATAAATATACACGGTGTAGTATATTAAGGTAATTTTATTTTGAAGCAAATAAAACAATATAAAGTGTAATTTAAAAAAATGCAACTTTGCATTATATATTATTTAAAACTGTAACTGCTATCTTTAACAACCCAGATACAACGGTATACGGAAATCGTCAAAATTTGAAAAACGCCCTGCATCTCCACAACGAATTAGGTTAGCCTCTATCTTCTTTTACGGTTGCAATTATTTCGAAAATCGAACTCGAGAAGATGCCATCGAATTTGCTCTATCTTTTGTAGTTTTCCCAATACCCTAAAAATCCATCGAAAAAACGACAGCCTGTACTTACCGTTTTGAGACCAAAATATGTTCCACTCTTTCTCTAGCTTGCTGTTAATTTCATTTAGGGGATCTTCGGTCAAATCTGTGCCGCTGTCAGATATATGTAACTCCTTAAAAAGTGTCGCTGGATCTTGGATATCGTGTAAGCTGTCGTGTTCGTCAGTTGACAAGTTATCTGTGTAGTAACAGCTTGAATTTTCATGATCAGCCTAAAATGTAGGATACTTCGTTAAACGATAATCTGGTGTTATTTTACTATAAACATTTAGTGAATTTTAATTCTTTGGATCTAAAAAAATATGAATTATTGTGTTTTGTAGAAATTAAAGGCTTGAATCCTGTTCTTACATCATGGTCTAAGATTTGGTTGCTTGAATCTGCTGTTTTTTTTTGATAAAACTTATTTTTAAACTAAATTTAGCCGCAACTACCCTTGTTCTAGAAAGCAAAATGAAACTTAGGGATATCATATTATGATGTGAAATTTGACTTTTTTGACAAGTTAAGTGACTTTCAGTAATTTCCGGTTTTAACGAAAACGACCTTTACTTTTAATTTTCAAATAAGACACCCTGTATATTTTAACATTTTTGGATTTCTGGAAACATTCAGCTTTTAACAATACTCCATATGTAAAATTATGACAGTTTTGAAAATAAAAAAATTAAGTGTCAAAATTAGACAAATAGGATTACCATTAGATGCAGAATGTCCATTGGAATCTGAAAATAAAATAATATACATGGTATAATTTAAAAATTAAAAGTTGATGCCATTTCCGATGAATCCGGAAGTCATCTGAAATTACGTGACGTCAAATTTGACAGTATATGATATCTTTAAGTTTCATTTTTCTATCTAAAAAAGATTAGATAAAAATAAAAGGTAGTTGTGGCTAAAAAAACCTGCTGCAATTAATGTATTATTCATAAAAATTAGGTAATTAAAAAAACAGAAACCTGCAGGATTAAGCAGGTGCATCCAAGGATTATTTCTAAACCACTTTTGCTTCTTAGAGCTGTTTTTCACATACGTTGATAGTAAAATTTATGGCAAAAATTATCTCCAAAATGTCCATTATTAATTTGTGTTTAGATACTTATATGTAATACAGTTCAGTATAACTATTGTTATAATATACAATGACCACCAAAAAGTTGGACACATTGGAACATTTTTGTATTTTCAAAACTATTAAAACATTGCTTTTGGCAATCGTCTCTGCTTATCCAGCAAAAAAATCGATATTGGCATTTGGCTCATGAGCGCCGCCACCGGTTGGGAAAAAAATATAAAAATTAAATTAAAGTATCCAATCGTGAGGTAAGTTGGAATGATATCCAAAAAGTTGTTTAAAAAAGCTGTTTATAATTTAACAACAGGGCGATAAGCAAAATTTGAAATACACTTTTTGGAAAAAAGTAAAAAGCATTTTTTTTGATTTTTTTTCCATTTTAATTACAAATCCCAACGTCTTGCTTTATTATAAATTTTCTAATTCAACACATTTAAAAAGAAAAAATAATAAAAAAGAGATTCCGCAGGGAATCTAAGTGTCTAGACCTGCTTTTCTAAGAGCTATGTTAGGATTTTACTATCAAAATGGAGTAAGCCAAAACAGAAAAAACCATTTTCATTAAAAATTGTTAAATATTAACGGATTCCTAACACCAAGTCTCCAATTTGAACACATACTCAATAATTTAAGCTCATACTGATAGATAAATGATATTAAAGATTAATAAAATTGTTGTTAAAAAATATTAATATTTAATTCTTTTTTATGCAGTAAAGATATGCTTTTTTACAAAAATCTGCCTTGTTTAGATTTTCAAATTACAATATAGCTCTAAGAAAAACAGGTTTACATACTTAGACTACCTACGCACTCTCAAGTTTTGTTCAGTATATTTAGCAGATATATTAGAAAGCAAAAAGTTAAGGTTTGTAATTTAATTTAAAAATTTTCCAAAAATGGCTTTTTACATGTTTTCAATTTTTTTTTCAAAGTTTGCACATCGACTTGGAATTAAATACTAAACAGCTTTTTAAATAACTTTTTTATATATCAAGCCAACTAACATCACTTTGCGATATTTTAATGTAATGTTTATATTTTTTTCCCAGCCGGCGCCCAAGAGCCAAATATCAATATTGTAGTCATGTGTATCACTCCAAATTTTCAGGTGTTGATACAGTAACACTGATACTGGTTCCTGTATCAACACAGTATGTTAACACAATGGTGTTATGACACAAAAATCAAATTGTTTTATATGCACACCTGGTGTTGCGTTTCGCGCAGCGCGTTTTAGCGCTGTGGCTTGGGTTCAGGATTCAAGTGCGCTACAAGTCATCGTGTTATCGACAAAAATCCAATTATATATGTTATATGCGAAAATAACTAACATAATTTGTTCACATAAGTATAATATTTCACAATAGCAATTTGACTCCATATTTCTAAGAAGCTAAATCAGCATAGTTGCAAAACGTGATGTTTTACGTGGGAACTATGCTGACGCCGCATTTATTTTATTATAAATACCTAAGGATTTGCTGTATTAGAGTAGTATTATTTTAGACCGTTATTATGTCAGTTTAATTTTTGAATTATAAAAGTAAAATATTGTGTAATTATTTAAGTATTAAAATAAACCTTTTTTAAAAAGTGATTTGTGTAATTATCGAGTTAACAATTGGCGCAGTCGCTGTAGGATTCGTCAACGTCAGCAGAAAAGAAACCATTCAACTGTTGGCGGCGGTTCCCATCCCTTAACGAAAAAGAACCTCACGGCATCCCCACTCAAAGACGGTTGTGGAAGGAACACCTGGTGAAGCCCCTGACAACCAACCTGCGAGAACAAGAGCCGATGCATTTTCTATTTTTGTAAGTATAATATTGATCATCACGTGCTATTTTATTGTGTGTTTATTATAAAGTGAAATTTAACTGTACTGTTCGATTTTCAAATTCTATTCCCCGTTATTTTTACCAAAGCATTTTTAAGTCTTTTACTAAATTCTAATTTGTATTTAAAATGCCGGAAACACGAGCACAAACACAGCAACAAAACAATGCTGATGCTGAAATCGAGCCCTATAGGCTCTCCGAAATTTTCTCCATTATACCGGAAAATGGCCACACTTGACCAACGGCTTTTATTAGTGATTCATATAAAAAATAAATTAAAAGGACGTGCCGCGCAATTAATAAATTCTAGAAATCCCTCTACCTATTCCGAGATTAAACAACTTTTAAATCTTTATTTCGGTGACTCTAGGGATCTGTTCCCTTATTCAGGACTTACAGAGACTAAGACAACTACCTAACGAGTCGCCACTGACCTTTTTCAATCGATTACAAGTACTCAACGCGAAAATGTTGGCTAATATTCAAAACTCAAATCTCACTCACGATCAAAAAGCCGCCCAAACCTCGCTTATAGATACCATGACGCTAAATACTCTTTTAACAGGTCTTGAACCTAAATTAGGTCAAATAATCCGAGCAGGAAATCCCAGAGATCTCCTTGACGCCCAGTCTCGCATTAGACGAGAACTACAATTGTCGTACTTTGAAACCCAAAAAAGTATTAGACAAACAACCCCTAAACCGCCACAACAAATCAGAAAGCCAAATATGCAAGTCAATCGTTGCTTTAAATGCGGACGAAACGGTCATTTAGCCTCAGATTGCTACTCCCAAATGCAGCCACGCCAGAATAGTTTTCAAAATAGCAATACACATTTTCAAAGGCACCCTTCTCCGCAAAACCAAAACCCACAATCATCTCAACAATTTAGAACAAATCCATTCCAAAATCAATCTAGGCCTCCTGCGATTCAGCAAAATAATACCCAAGTTCGCCCAAATGTCATACAAAGAAACCCGTACTACTCCTCAAACCAACAAAGGGCACATCACGTAAACTTAGACAATGAAATATATTGTGAAAACTATGACTACAATGACTACTATACGGATAATAGCTATGGCTATCCCGAATACGACCCCAATTTTCAAACTTTCGAAGAACAAACCGCATCAGTACCCGACTCTCAAGACTATGAAAATTTTCTTTCTCAGGAACACAAACCTCCAGACAATACGACGGAAACGACAAACTCTATTGCGACACTCTCGAGCCAGATCCAAACATTAAATCTGGACAACATGGACCCGAACTTGAACTTCCCGGAGCAAACCTTTCTTTAAATCCACTACTAACAGTGAATTCTAAAAATCTTTACTACATCCATGACGTCACAAACACATTTAAACTACTCATTGATACCGGTGCTGGCATTTCTATTTTTAAAGAAAATACAGTAAAAAACTTTCCAAATCGCACTCCCGAAAACGTCACAGTACAAGGAATAACGAATCAAAAACTGTCTATTTCACAGTCAACCCTTATACCTTTTAATAAGGGTGATTCCCATAAAGTATTTATTTATAATTTAGATATAGATTTTGACGGCATCCTTGGTCTTGATTTTTTAGAACATTATGAATGCATTATAGACTTGAAATCAAAAAATCTTATCACCAATTTTAAGACTATACCCCTACATAAAGTTTCTAACCCTATAATAAAATCAGATAATTTAAATTCAAGCAACAATAAAATTTTAATAGACGGTCGAACTGAAAAGATTTTTAAACTAACTTGTAACTTAAAAAATGTCGACGCGATTTTACATTCTCAAGAAAAAGAAAAGGTTAGGTTACCAAACGCGCTTGTACACGTTAACAAAAAGGGTGAATTTTTTACTACTATAATTAATGCCAACGTAATACCAAAAAATATCGACTTTTCGGATCTTTCTAATGAACCTTTTACCCCCAGCGAGACCATACTAAACCTTAATACTCAAAACGAGCCTAATACCTTTCAAGTTGACAGAGTTCAAACAATTAAAAATCAATTAAGAACCGAACACTTAAACTCAGAAGAAAAAGAATTGATAACAAATCTTTGTTTAGACTTTACCGATATATTCTATCTTGAAGGCGATTCCCTAACATTTACAAACGAGGTTAAGCATTCCATCATAACAAACAACGCTCGCCCTATCTTCACAAAGTCTTACAGGTATCCCCAAGTCCACAAAGAGGAAGTTAAGAACCAAACCAACAAAATGTTGGAACAAGGCATCATTCGCCCTTCTGTTTCACCCTGGTCTTCTCCAGTTTGGGTAGTACCTAAAAAACTCGACGCTTCTGGCAAACAAAAATGGCGTGTCGTTATAGATTACCGCAAATTAAACGAGGTCACAGTTGATGACCGTTATCCTCTCCCAAATATCTCGGACTTGTTAGACCAACTAGGCAAATGTCAATATTTTACGACGCTTGATCTCGCGTCTGGATTTCATCAAATTGAGATCAATCCCGAGGACATTCCCAAAACGGCAATTCCATCGAAAATGGACATTACGAATTTGTTCGTATGCCCTTGGTTTGAAGAACGCCCCGTCCACTTCCAAAGAATCATGGATAATATTCTCCTCGGCGTTCAGAACGAGAGATGCTTAGTGTACATGGATGACATAATCGTCTATTCTCCAACAATACATGAACATATAGATCGACTTAAAGAGGTATTTAAACGTCTTCGAAAGGCCAATTTAAAAATACAGCCTGACAAATGCGAGTTTCTCAGAAAGGAAGTCGCTTACCTTGGTCATTTAGTAACCAACGACGGTGTTAAGCCAAATCCCTCCAAAGTCGAGTGCATCAAAAATTTTCCCGAACCCAAATCTTCTAAAGATATAAAATCCTTTTTAGTATTAGTTGGATACTATCGGCGCTTTATTCCCAACTTCGCCAAAACGTCAAAACCCCTTACCAAACTTCTGAAGAAAGACGTCGAATTTTGCTTTGATACCGAATGTAGATCCGCATTCGAAGATTTAAAAAATGCCCTTATCTCAGACCCTGTTCTTACATATCCCAATTTCGAAGAACCCTTTCTCTTAACAACAGATGCAAGTGCCTTTGCAATAGGCGCTGTCCTCTCCCAAGGCCCTATAGGCAAGGACCTCCCAATAGCCTTCGCTTCTAGAACCCTTTGTAACGCTGAAACTAAATATTCAACGATCGAAAGGGAATTACTAGCTATTGTTTGGGCAGTGAAACACTTCCGCCCCTATCTTTTTGGGAGAAAATTCACTCTAATTACTGACCATAGGCCTCTCACTTGGCTCTTCTCAATTAAGGACCCAGGTAGCAGATTAGCTCGTTGGCGCTTTAAACTCGAAGAGTACGATTATAAAATCGAATATAGAGCAGGAAAAATAAATAAAAACGCGGACGCACTATCCAGAATACGTATTAACCATTTCCAAGAATGCGCTAACTTCCAATCAAAAATGTTAGTTTACGCCGCGAACGAAGAAGATGAATCCGAAAATGAGCCTACGGAAAATCCCGATATAGACGACGAACTCCTTACTTCCGAATTTAACAGATTCGTTAGACTATATAACACCCAATCCCTAATAGACTATTCCAAAGTTGAAACATCATATTCCCAGCTACTTGACAACTCAAACAAAAATATCGTTACATTTTTCTGGGAAAACAAACTTCAAGAAATGCATCACAAAATATTAGACGACATTTTTGAAGAAAACCTCAAACTCGATCATAATAAAGTTAACATTACTTCTAGTAAGTCAGTCAAAAACCGTTCGTACTTCATTATTCCTTTACCCTTTGATCCTGGATCTGTGGTGCAACATTTATTTTTTATTTTATTCCAAAATCAAAACAAATTTCCATCTGACAAAACCTATTGTATAGAAAATAATTTAGAACTTCCCATCTTAAAAATTTTTTTTCATTTATTTTTCCGACAAAGACATTAAACTTAAAATTTGTCAAGATATCATTAGAACCCCAAGCGAAGAAGAAATACCAAATATTCTAGAGCATTATCATATGGGTAAAAGTAATTTGCATCGCGGTATAAATGAAACAGTTAGGCGTATAAAAAGTAAATATCATTGGCCCAACTTAACTAAAGACGTTGAAAAATTTATAAAAAAATGTGAAACGTGACAAAAAGTTAAAATATGTAGGAAAAATCTAAGCACCCCTCTTGTCATTACGGAGACACCTAAGACGCCTTTCGAAAGAATAAATATCGATATTTTCGAATACCCGGAAAGAAACTACGCCCTAACTATACGGGATGAACTTACCAAATTTACACAAGCCTATCCATTGACCGATAAAAAATCAAACACCATAGTTACACCCTGTTAGTGTTTTTCCAACACTATGGAACACCCCTTAGAATTCACTGCGACTATGGCCGCGAGTTTGACAACAAATTGATGAAAGATTTATGCGAACTCTTCGACATAAAACTCACATTTTCAAGCGTAGGACACCCACAATCCAATGGCTCAATTGAAAGGTTTCACGCCACGTTATCAGAAATGATACGGGCAAATAAAACGGAAAACCCCCACGAACACCCTTTCAACGTACTTCCATATGCCACTATTTGCTATAACAACACCCAAAATAAGACACATGGATTTACGCCATATGAACTTATCTTTGGACACACATCCAGTAGACCTCCGGAGACCTTGTATAACCAAGAAAAACTAATTTCTAAATATGTAAGAGACTTGAATAACAAAATGGAGTATTACTACAAACTTGCTAGAGAAAGAACCCTTACGCAAAAGGAGAAAGCAAAAGTTAGGTTCGACGAAGCAAAATCTCCCAATATCCCTGAATATAAAGTTGGTGATAAGGTATACCTTAAAGAATCCCAAATTAAAACCAAGGACAAAAATAAATTTAACGGACCCTTTGAAATTAAAGAACTTTTTCAAAATTCAGCTATTCTCCTTAACCCCCAAACTAAACAAAATACGAACGTCAATTTCGATAGGTTAAAACCCTATTATGACTAGCGTTTCTTCTTTACAGATATCTAGGGCTTTCCTCGGTAGCCCTTGCCCAATTTACATTGACGCCCATACAAAATACCTTAGGAATCTTCTTCCACGAAGCAGGAAATTTGAAAATCTCCAACGACAAATGGACGCTCCTGGTCTATAAAGATTTATGAAATATTAAAGAAATAATTGCTAGTAACGATAAAATTTTAGCTCAACTTCTAGATGCTTTCATTTACGTGGAAACACCCCGAATGGTATCCTTTAAAACGGAAGTACAAACACATGTTAGTCTTCTTAACCAAATTTCAGATTCTGTTAATCAAAAATACAAAGAAATTTTTGCTGATACACAAAATTACATGTATAGAGAGAAACGAGGCATCTTTAACGGAGCAGGTACTGTTTGGAAATCAATTACGGAAACCTTGATGTTCAGACGGTGATTATTTTAACGATTGCATAAACAAAATAACACAAGACGAAGGACATATGAAGACCTTTTAAAAAACCAAATTTCGGTGACAACATCGGTTATAAGAAACTTTAACTCAACCATACAAAAACTACAAATTGACGAAGAAACATTTAATAAAGATTGAAACGAAATTAATCAATCAATAACGCTATCTCGGACGATCTGCCTTTATTACGCACAAATAAGGGCTTGGAATATTGTGAATCACTAATGGAAAGTTATTCATTTGTAGAAAACTTTCTTAATGACGTTTTAAATGCGATTTCTTTTGCGCGTTTAAATATTCTACATAGCTCAATAATTACCCAACAGATTTGGTCCAATCATTGCAACAGATCTCTCAGTCAATAAAGAAAAATAACCTTCCCCTACCTGTATACTCTCTAGCATAGCTCAGTATATCGATATAATAGAACTAGAAGCTTATCAATCAGACTCAAAAGTGGTCTTTATTCTCAAAATACCCCTAGTAGAGCCCGAATCATACACCCTCTATCATCTTTATCACATACCAATATTTGATAATCGAACAGGTTTCTACTATGTAATTCCAATAACACACAAATATATCGCGAAAGACGATGACTCAATGTTGTACGTATCCTTTCGAAATCTGGATAAATGCAAAACTCTCAACCAAGGCAAGAAAATCTGTTCCATAGTTCTGCCCTACCCCATCGATAGTGAAGCAATGTGTGAAGCGCAACTCCTGAAGCCGAAAAACTACGTGCCAAAAACCTGCCAAGTACTAATCCTTGCGGCGAAAGAATACAACGTCAAAGAAGTCGATCGCAATTATTGGCTTATCACCATAACGGACCCATTACCAGTCACAGTAAAATGTGAGGGAAGAGAAGTCCAAACCAAAATCATCAATACAAATTCCCTATTGAAACTCCAGCCTGGATGCCATGCCTTTATCGGGAGCACTCGAGTTCAGTCAACATATCTAATAGATAGATATCAAAACGTAACATACAAGAATCACCCAGTCAAAATTCCATTTACTTGTTGCCAAAATATTTCTTCAAAAATCCATACTCCTAACTTAAAACCTCTTAAACTCAGCAAGATCGATATGGAAGACTTCAATGTAGCCCAGCAAAAACTGGACCAATATGCTGAAGAACTCGATCGACTTATGAACCAACCCTTCATACAAAAGCATCTATCCTGGTTCACAATTTTTACAATTACTTTAATATCCACTTTTATCACCCTGTATATCATCTGCAAATGTCGCAAGAAGAAGCTACCTAGTCTTACTGGAGACCACTCAGACGAAAATAGACCATTCCCACCAGGACCACCTCCCCAAAAGCATCCTCGATTGAGACTACCCAGCGTCCTAGGAAGAAGAAGGCCGCCCATTCATCCCCAAGAAGAAGAAGCTTTCGAACTTAGGGACAATCACTAAAAGTTAACGCAGAGCATTAACTTTTTTCTTATGGGGGGAGTTGTTATATGCGAAAATAACTAACATAATTTGTTCACATAAGTATAATATTTCGCAATAGCAATTTGACTCCATATTTCTAAGAAGCTAAATCAGCATAGTTGCAAAACGTGATGTTTTACGTGGGAACTATGCTGACGCCGCATTTATTTTATTATAAATACCTAAGGATTTGCTGTATTAGAGTAGTATTATTTTAGACCGTTATTATGTCAGTTTAATTTTTAAATTATAAAAGTAAAATATTGTGTAATTATTTAAGTATTAAAATAAACCTTTTTTAAAAAGTGATTTGTGTAATTATCGAGTTAACATATATAATACCCGCCTGTCGCCGGAAGAAAAACTTCTTTCGTATAGAGTCATCTAACCTTCTCAATATTTTAATTAAATGTTAATAATTTGGCAATTAAGATTAGAACAAAAATAAGTAATAAAAGTGCCGCGTGCCGAAATATGTATGTGAAAGAGTAACTCTAGAGTGTCAAGTATCAGCTGTGATGTCATTACGTTTATGGACGCTGTTTTCACACTTATGACACACAAAAAGGTGTCAGCATAAAAGTGCCATTCAACTACTATTCAGCTACTTATTCGCGCTTACTTCATTTGCGTTTTCACTATTCGCGAATTAAAAAAAATGCGACCCAATTCCTATATTCGCGGAGAATTTTTTTTTTTACTTGCGTGCGCAAAGTACTTACTTTGCACACAGAAACTCTTTGCGCACGCATTTTCGTTCTGCATATTTGCCGTATTTATGGTCGATTTTTTAATGTATTAATAACTTCTGGATGAAATACTATTTAAAAAAAGGGTTCTACATATTCTTTTATTGTGCTTTATTGAATTTTAGATACATTTGGCGCTTAGTAAATATCCCATATCAATTTTCTTTGTTATCATTTTAATATTTTTCCATGCACCATGTATTTCATAGACACCATGCTAAACAATAAAAAATCAAAGAATTTTTCTTGTTGCTGCAGCAACCAAGTACAAACATTTTCTAATGCCCCGGAAGCATCAGAAAATTCGGTAAAAAGTTTAAAATAAGTTTCTAAGAATGGAGGAAGAATTGCCAGACGATGTTTTAAAAGCCGCAAGTTTGGCCAACTTAGAGCTCCTGCCGGCAAAATCAAAAGAAAAGTACGAGAAACAGGATAATTTATTTGAAACGTGGTGTGAAGAAAAAGGCGTTAGAACTTTGAAAGAGGAGGTACTTATAGCCTATTTTCTTAAATTAAGCAAGGAATTTAGTCCAAATACTTTATGGTCGAAATACTCCATGCTGAAAAGTGTTTTAAAGATCAAGAAAAATGTAGATATCGGCAAGTTTTATAAGTTAGCAGCATTTATTAAGAAACAAAATGTCAAGGATTTTTTTAAAAGAAGAATTTTACATTTATTAATGAAGCACCTGATAAAATATATCTTTTGATAAAAATTGCGACCATTTTCGGACTTGCTGGCGCCTGCAGACGAGAAGAACTCGCAAAAATGAAAACATTCGACATCAAGAACAAAGGCAACCTAATTGTTGTGAAGATTCCAGACGCAAAAAACTATACCTCACGTACTTTCGTCCTGTCTGAAGGGATCAACGACGGAAAGTATTTGTTCTTATATCGGAAGTATACAACATTACGGCCACCGACAACACATCAACGGTTTTTCGTATATTTTAAAAGGGGAATTTGCACACAACAAGGCGTTGGGATCAATACATTTGGGAAGATGCCTTCTAAGATAGCATCATTTTTAAAAATGCCGAATCCAGAGCTATATACCGGCCAAGCTTCCGCCGATCTTCTGCAACGTTACTTGCAAATTCCGGAAAAGGACTCATACATATAAAGCGGTTAGGCGGTTGGAAATCGACAACGGTAGCCGAGGATACATTGAAGAATCAACAGGCTACAAAAGGGGGTTAAGTAAACAAATTTTAAACTGCAACAAGCCAAAAACTCTCAAGAAGCCAGATGAAATGTCCTGTTCCACAGACGCTGTTCAATCAGCTAAAACACAAGATTTCGTCTTAACATCGAGCAGCGAACCATCATCGACGTTCCTAAGAAATCATTTGAAATCGGCCATAAACCTTCAACATGCAACTAATTGTACTTTTAACATTAATATTGTTAATAATAATTAATAATAGTTTTTTTGTATAATCAGTTAAAATAAAAATTTAATTATTTACTTTAGATTTTTAATTTTTACTGAAATATTCGTATATTTCTAATAATCATATTCTTTAATAAAACGCTCGTAGAAAAAGTATTCACAAGTAGAAAAAGTATTGTTCCCAATACTTGCGCAGTGACTTTTCCGCACTTAAAGCTTATCCGAACTCCGCTTCGCGTCGTTCGTCTAACTGCTTTGGCGTGCGGAAAAGTATCACTTTAAGCACCTATTAGGAAAATAACTATAATCGAGGATCTAATCGGTACATCAGTACATACACATTGATAAAAGGATGTAGGTATCCAAGCGCATATCCTTGTAAACGCGTCGTCAAATGAACTACTAGCCGAAATTGTGAATGGAATAGAACGAGATGGGTTCGAACAGATAGAATCAAGTGACATTCAGAAGTTGCTTGAATCGCAAGATGAAGATTCGACTGAAACTGACTTGGAGGAAATGTAAAATTCACAGCCCATTGAAGAAGAGGCTTCAACAAGCACTGGAAACTTGACATTTAATTTGAAAAATCTTAGTGAAGGTGTAAGAATGGCAAATGAGCTTTGTGATTTCTTTATGAAAATTGATCCGTCTATGGAACGAAGTCTTATTTTTAAGAGGCAAATTGCTAATGCCACTGCTTAATATCAGTCTGAATTGAAAGATCTTTTAATAACTACCAAGCAAGAACAAATTACAAAATTCTTTAAATCATTGCCCAAGCCTAAAGATAATAATCAATTAAGAAGGTCAAAAACTTCAATTAAATTTATTTTTTATATACTTGTTTTTTATTATATCACCTAGAAATATATCCCCTATAATCCCATATAAATTACCATTCCATATTCAGGATTTCTGTATTCGCGGCATATTTACGGAACATATGCCCCGCGAATAAAGAGCTTTTACTGTATTTTAGTACCTAATATTTTTACCAAGGAAATTTTCTCAATTTCCTTGTTTAAAATATAGAATGTATCTAGTATTTTTATGGCGAACGTTTTTGCTAGAATTATTAAACGTGTAAGACACAAAATAATTATTATTGTTTAAATTTTCGGGACAAATATGGCAATAATTTTCGTAATGATTCTCATATGTATAAAACGGCTCTAAAACTATACGGCAGGTTTAGAAGAGTATGGTCAAACGTCAGTAACTTCCGCACTACAATCACAAATCTGATAATTTTGGCAAGTTATTCTTGTTTTTATTTTTCAATCAAAGTTATCACTGATCATGTAAATCACTATACTTCTTATAAATTATTAAACAAATAATAGTGTTATACTAGGAATACATATAATTTTATTACCATTCTAAAGGTAAAATTATGCAGACAAATTGATATAAAAAAATCAAGAAAATAAAGAACTTTTATCTTTTCTTCATGTATTACTAATTTCGAACTTACCACCCAAGTTTTCGCGCAGTTTTTGTCAGATGCCCGGAAAGACATTGAACAGATTATCAAACAACACAACTAAAAATAATACGCTAAAACACCGCGTGACAAAGTACGGTTAGAGTGCAAAATACAATGAAGTCAACTGTCTTTAAACTAACTATTACGTCAATACAAGAAAGACATAGCATAGTACAAGAGCACTTATAATATTTATAAAACCTATGACATAAGGAGGCGTGGCCTCTAAACTTCGGATCGTTGTCAATTACACTCAACAAATATGTTTTATAGATCCATAATGATTTCTTGACCGCAATAAAATTTAAATTACAACCCTCAGTGGAAAACCCAACTATAATTAGGTTGCCTGACAAATATCTATTGTGTAGGCACCGCACTATTTACAAGGGTACAGGTCCTGATTACCTACTAATATAAATAGTTCAGGTAAGCTATTTTGGATGCTCAATAACACACACGAAAATACCTTGACAAACTCCAAACGACTGATGAACTAAGACGAAAAGATTCTGCTTTATATTCAACACCTGCAATTTGCCTATAACCTACATAATATACCAAAAAGTAGGTACAATAATAAATAAAGAAACTCTTAAGTTCGAACCTACATGCGGGTACCCAAAGTATATTGAGTTTTACGACTAACAGTAGCAGGTAAAACGAGAAATCAACGAATTATTGTGGAACGTACCATACCCAGATATTATTAGTAATGGATTAACCTTTCGGTAAGCTCAGGTAGAAAATTCACGATGGATTTTCTTCTTTGCAAATGACTTATAATCGCCAAGATACAATACGAAAGTATCATAAAATTTCTGTTTGCCACGATAAGATTTTTTTATAGGGACTGTTCCTTTTCACAAGAAAAAATATTTTTTGCAGCATGGCTTACCTTGTTATTGATTTAACCTATTTGTTATTATTTTTGTTAAAAAATAAAAGTATTTCTCTATGGATTTTCTTCTATAAAATAATATTTTCCATAAAACTAGTCTAATGAATGATAGAACTCCATTACTGGGTGCTTTTATAATTGCATTTTCAACAATATTTCTGTAAATAAAAAAAAAAAGAATTAAAAAAATAAATGTAAGAAAAAGAATGACCTAAAAAAATGTGAGGGGTCAAGGAATGGACCCCTTGCATAAAATTTATGTTGATCCATCACAATCTCTTCCTTTGCCTATGAAGAAACCATCTGCTAAATATTTTTTTTAGAAAAAATAGGTTTGGTAAATTTGACGTCAGGCAAAAGACAATCTCTTCCTTTGCCTATAAAGAAACCATCTGCTAAATATTTTTTTTAGAAAAAATAGGTTATGGCGTAATTACGATTTAAAGTTTACGTCAGGCCCTTTAAATTTGACGTCAGACCAAAAAGACTTGTGGCGACATGGGGTCTGTTGAGTTTCAATTGTATTTTTTTGTGCTCTGTTAGTTTATTTCGTTCAAAACAAAAACAGAAAATCCATCATGTAAAGGGTAATAATAATCGCAGCTATCACAAAAAAAACACAGGAAACGGCTTAAACACTAAAATCTGTTCATTATTGTTTGAGAAAAACAGCGGGTAAGTAATATCCCACCAACAACACTTATGTAAAATAAGGGCTAATTTCTTATCCAAAAATCTTGGCCTTTTAAAGTACTGAGATCGAAAATTAGACCAAATTCTGTCTACAATTTCGTTCCACTCTTTTTTTACTTGTTTTTTACCGATCTGTATATATAAATAAATATTTCTTATTCATTATTACAATCTTTCATTAACATAGAGAGTTCAGTAAAAAACTTGCCAAGTCCAAAAAGAGTGAAACAAAAGTGTGGACAGAAATTGGTCTAATTTTAGGTCATCAGTACTTAGACGAGATTTAAGGACTGGCCCTATTTCATAAGTGTTTTGGATGTCATATTTTTTGTATACCAGTCTGTATAGACTACTTAGACTGAATGAATACGATCATTGATCCGTCTTAATCCGCCTGGTTTGGTCTGTAGGTAAAATGTTCTTTGTTTAATTAAAATTTTACCCTCAGTTTAAATTCTACAATTATAACCTTAGAAACTAAGTTCAGGTAGATAGCAAACTTCTTAACTACCCCCTAAATATCCGATGTACCTGTTTCAGGCTGTTCTGAATAAAAATGTGCAGTTTTCAGAATTTTTCCTTTACTTGTGTGTTTGTCGGTATAGTTTTGGTGTTTAACCGCATATGAACAGGAGCATTTGCTATATAGTCTGTCTCAAAGTATATCGTTATGGCTTTTGACGGACCATACCCCAATAAACCTTTAACGATTTTATTACCTATTGTTCATAAGGGCAGGGGTGGGTAGGGGCAGGTATTTCTTGAGTATTAACCATTAGGCATATAAATATTTCGGCTAATATTTTAGTGGCAGTGTTGAATAACCGTTTTTACTGTGCGTTTCGAAAAAGTTGTTTTACGAGAATATAACTATGTCGCGTCGAAATCATTTGTCATTAGATGCAAAACAGTAGAGGTCTAATTAAACAACAAGCTTTAAAAGAAACCTGTCTACTTACAAAAACTCCAATATCATCGATAAGGGATATTATTATTAGTGAAGAATTAAGCAAAAGAAAAAAACGTAGTGATTTTCAATCTCACCATACAGACAATAGTGATCAGGACCTAATAAGAAGGAAAATATATTGTCTTTACAAAAGCGGAGTTATTCCTACCTTGGATAAACTGAAAAAGAAGCTAGACGAAGACGAAACCAATATAAATATTAGCCGTGCCACCCTCCATAGAGTTGTTTGTAAAATGGGAGACAATGGAAACGCACTTGAACATTTAATTACCTTCAAGAAATTAAAAGATATAGGTTAGAAAACAGATCCATAATAATTTACCTTGATGAAACATGGTTCGATATACACGACACAGTATCCAAAGGATGGGTTGATTCCAGTCAAAACTGTCAGACGAAAGCACCTCCAAATAAAGGAAAACGCATTACCATAATACACGCTGGTTCAGAAGACGGATTTGTCCCAAACTGCTTGCTGTTGTCTGCAAATAATATTAAGTATTCTAGCTTGGATTATCATGAGGATACAAGTGCAAAACTTTTTGAAAACTGGTTTCAAAATTATATTTTAAAAAATATTGCAAACAACAGTGTTATTGTCATGGATAACGCAAGCCACCACAGCCGTCTGCTCCACAAAGCACCAGCTTTATCAAGTTCAAAAACTGAAATCCAGGAATATTTGTTAGAAAATGATATTTATTTTAAATTCAGTTACAAAAAAACGCAACTTTTGGAAGTCCTAAATTCATATGTAATTAAAAAACAATATGTATGTGATAATTTGGCTGAACAGGCTGGGCATACTGTCTTACGGCTTCCTCCGTATCACTGTATGTTTAACCCCATAGAGCATTTGTGGAACCAAGTAAAATCAAAGATCAGAGCAGAAAATGTTACACCTACTTTAAGTCCCAGTGTTATAAATTTGATAAAAACTGTAATTACTAACATACCAGTTGAGAGCTGGAAAAATTCACTACAGTACATTATAAAAATTGAGTACTCTTACATTTCTATCCAAAACAACATAAATCCTATTGTAATTAATCTCAATGATGACTCTGATAGTGAAACAGAATTAGATTTAGATATTTAGATTAAAAATGTAATTATGTATAGATAATGCAGTCATAAATTTATTAAAACTGCATTATATTTAATTTCTTAATGTAATTTTAAGATTATACTTACCTAAATAAACAATAAATTATAAATCTTTATATTATTAAAGTCCGTCCCTAATGTTCTGTCCTTTAATACCTACCGATCCGCAGTTTTATTGCTGTCGGCAGGTATAATCCATAAATGAAGGGAAGAGCTAACACGGTATACTTTGAGACAGGCTATACTTGTTTGAAAGGCGCGACACTTGTTCTCCAAGTTAAATTGTGTACAACATGGGTCGCCCATCGAAAAGAACGAAGGAAGAACTACTTAGACAAAGTAGAAAAAAACTCCGCATAACAGTAGGGTTACTAACAGGGCATGATAACCTAAGAGGACACCTACACAAGATAGGCTCATACAATGGGGACCCAAGTTGCAGAATGTGCGACGAGGGGAAAAACAGCCTACCATATCCTGTGCGAAAGTGAAGCATTGAATCACAAAAGACAGACATTATTTGGGCAACCGGAAATGAGCCCACAGGAATATATCAACCAACCAGTCTCGGGGTTATACAGACTTGTGGAAGGAACAAGACTAATGGCAGGATTGGTATTTGGTATAAAAGATAATGGGAGATTAGGCACAAAAAGCCCAAGAGGCTGCACTGCCTCTTCCCAAGAGGCTGCGCTGCCTCCGGTAGTGAATCAAGACGGCTCCCAGAGAAGAAGAAGAAGAAGAAGAACATGGGTCGACCTAATCTCAACAAGTACGTTTTTGCTGCCCCAATATTAATTCAACGCACATAAAAGAAGACGCAATAGCGTTTTTGGTAGTGATGGGCATAATCGGATTATTTAAAGAATCGAATTATTGAATTATGAATGATTTCAATAATCGGATTAATTGATAATTTGAATTATATAATTATTTTCTTTTTTTAATCGTTTCAATTTTAAATTCTTGATTTCTGAATGAATATGTAACTCGATTCCGATGTAACTAAACACAAACACTAAATATTATATACAGTTTGTCAAAAAAGTCCGGGATCCCCTTAATAATTCGTCAACGGGGATTCTGGACTTTTTTGTATAATATATTATTATTATTATTTTAGTAAGTAAATTTTCCATTTGCCATAATTTTTTATGGTAATTTTTTACTTACCGGGCCCACGGCTGATTTTATTGGAATTTTCTATACCGGGAATTTTTGGGGCGCTAATCACGAATCTAAAGTCAATTTTTTCTTACTCTGCTGGTTTTTAAGTTATAACACCCCACTCGAACCTAACCAGCAAAACTTTCCTAAAATTCCTCCTTAAAACTGATTACACCCAAAATGAAAGCTTTTATCGAAATATACTTATTATATTTTATAAGATAAATTTAATTTCACCTTCATTTAACAAATATTTTTAATAAAAAAAGCACTTCCCAAAAATATTATTTTTACTTTTAAAAATGTCAACAAAATTGTCTAGAGATTTTAGACTGTTTTATGTTGGTACGCCAGGGAGCCGCGAAACAATTGAATGGCCTACTTTATAAATTTGAATTATTTTTATTTTTTGCGATTTAAATTTAAAAATTAAGCGCATTCAATTGTTTCGCGGGTCCCTGGTGTACCAACATAAAATTGTCTAAAATACCTAGACAATTTTGTTGACATTTATAAAAGTAAAAATATTATTTTTTGGGAAGCGCTTATTGTGTTTTTTTTATTAAAAATAATTGTTAAATTAAGATAAAATTAAATATATCGTATCAAATAATAAGTATATTACCATAAAATCTTATAATTATAATAAATAGGACTTTAGATTCGTGATAAGCGTCCCAAAAACCCCTGTATACAAAATTTTAATAAAATCGGCCGTGGGCCCGGTAAGTAAAAAATTACCTTTTTTATAATTAAGTTGTCCTCTCTATTTACATAAATATATACTTTACTATTAAAATATTAAATCTTATTCGTTATTACATATTATTATTTTTTCGCGACGCGTAATCAATTCTGTGGAATCAGGTTATTTTTCGTAATTTAAATTAAATCTGAATAATCGCATGATAGCAATTATTTCAATAATCGGATTATCGATTATTTTTAATTCGAATTATCCCATCACTAGTTTTTGTAACGACGCACGTTATTTATTATACTAGGTAATGTGTTGTGGTTAGTTAAAAATACTGTATAGTGCATAGTATTTTTAACTCCTAATACAATTCTGTGCAATTAGCATCGGTCAAAAAACATCCCAAACTTAACATTACCTTTATTTGTTGGCATAATCCCACCTTAAACTAAATAACCTATAATACTTTTTAATATCCTTACATCAAATTTTCCTCCACTAATAGCTTTTTGACTAGAAAGATCGCCCTTATCGGACTTGAATAGTAAAAGATAATTCTCTGCGTCAAGAGCTTTTTCGATGTTATGTGTCACCGTCGGAATTTTTTTCCTTAAGGTCTATCGAATTATTTTGATGGGTTAATAGTTTGCCGTTGTATATGACAGAGCTTTTTCTTAAATATTCTTCAGAGTGCTACAACAAATATAAAATTAGTGTAGTTCTTTTCTGAGTCGCTACTTTCTGAAATAAACTTCTCTCTTGGGTACGGCTTATTTCTGTAAATATTAGACAAAATATTAAAAACGCCTTTCACAAATATTGTATCTCAATTTTATTGGGTACTGCTCACAAAACACAAAAGAAAAAACTTACTTAAAGTAAAATACTCACTACTTTTGGTAATTTAGGAATTATACTGCATTATTTATAAATGGTCATTATTTTAAGTAACATACTGAGTAGTTATAAAAAAAGCTCTTGTATTAAAAATCCCAAAATTCTTAAAAGTACTGTAGTACCTAAGTATTAAATCTACTTAAACACAAAAATTAATTTAAATACCTTCGATAGTTTAAGTACTTTTTGTCAAAAAAAAAATGCAAAAGGCGCGGCATAGTGACAGCACGCAAAGTACCTAATAAGAAGAACAGGATTAACAATATCGCATAAATTGATTCGGTTGATTTTTTTTTAAATAATTTTTCATTTAAATAATAATCAATTTCCCCTATGGGTGACGCTTTCTTGCCAAAATTCCCTGCATAAATTTACAGTTGGCAGTACAAAAAATGATTTTTCCTACGAGCGTGCGGAAAAGTCCACTTTTCCGCACGCATTTGAGTGCGCAAAGTTGCGCACGCAAATGCGTGCAAAATACAAAAAAAAACATTTTATTAATTACCCTGTATAATAATAATAAATGATTATGACAAGTCAAGCAACAATATGTAATCTTGGTGATTTTAACACATGTCAGATTTTTTCTTCGTTTCCATATGAACAAGCAATTGCACAAATGAATTTCAATACAAACAAGCATTTTTAATGAAAAGGCGTCATAGTATCTTTTTTTAATTAAATAAAAATCCGACAAAAATAATTATTTAAAATGAGTAGTTCCGATGAGGAGCTACCAGATTCTATCCTGGATGCAGCAAATACCGTAAGTTTGAATTTATTATCAGCAAAATCTCGTGAAAAATATGAGAATCAATATAGTCATTTTGAAAACTGGTGCTCCAGCAAGGGGACAAAAAGTATTAAAGAAGAAGTGGTCTTGGCCTATTTTGCGGATTTGCAAAAAACATATAAACCTAATCCTAATACTTTATGGAGTAAGTACTCTATGTTAAAATGTGTCCTCAAAGTCCTCAAGCTAACATCACTACTTAAACACCAAAACGTGGGATACCGGCCAAAAAAATCAAAAACTTTCAGCAAAGAAGAAGTTTCAAGATTCATAAAAGAAGCACCTGATAATATTTACCTTCTAATTAAAGTTGCTACAATTTTTGTATTAGCCGGTGCTTGTAGGAGAGATAAACTTACAAAAATAATGATTGATGACATACAGGATAATGAAAATTTGATAGTGGTGAAAATTCCTGACAGTAAAAATAACACTTCCAGAATCTTTGTAGTGTCCGATGAAACAAATAACGGACTTTATCTGCAATTGTACCGTAAAGATGCAAATTTGCGAAAACCACATACCCCACACAGACGTTTTTTTGTCCAGTATAAACAAGGAGCATGCAGTACGCAATGTGTGGAAATAAATTCAATAGGTAAAAAAAATGTCTTCAGAAATTGCTGCATACCTAAAATTAAAAAATCCAGAAGAGTACACTGGACATAGTTTTCGTCGATCCTCTGCGACTATGTTAGCGGATTCTGGAGAAGGAATTACCAATGTCAAGCGACTTGGGGGCTGGAAATCAACGGCTGTAGCTGAAAGCTACATTGATGAATCCACAAATCAGAAACATGAACAACTGCCCTCCTGAGCTAAGTCAACCTTCATCAAGCCGTACAATAAGCGCTTCCATAAGCCACCCGCTAAATGAAATTACAGGTTCTGCAATCTTTAGGTAGTAGTTATTTAAAAATAACGTCCGTGGTGGCACTACCGCGTTGTCTAAAAGGTGCTGTGAAATGCAACATTTGCATGTTTCAGTGCTTGGACAACGTTGACGGAACAACTGGGAAGAAATGGGTTAAACACCGGAAACCCGGCACTCACGGTACTTTGGTACTTAGGTTTATATATGTATATATAATCCGTAGGATTTAATATACATATATAATAATCCTTCGTGAGCTGTCGGAAAGATTAAAAAAAATAAAAAAATAATTTACAATATGCTAATAACTGTTCTTTTGTTGTAAATGTTATCAACAAATAATTCCCATTTATAAATATGTTGTAGTAGTTCTTTCAGATTAAACATAATTTAAAAAATAATCATTGCTTTAATGTTGGTATTATCTGACGCTCGTAGGAAAAATTTTGTTCCTAAAGCTTGCGCAAAGTAACTTTTCCGCACTTGACTGCTTGCCCGAACTCCGCTTCGCGTCGTTCGGGCAACGGCAGTCGCGTGCGGAAAAGTATCACTTTGTGCACTTGTTAGGAAAATAACTATTTATTCAAATGTGCATGGATAGGAAGTCTCACTCGCGTCCTCGAAAGAAACCCAACAGTTTGCTGATAAGTAATGATTCATGCTCCACGGGTGAAACCCTGTAAGTAGGGATCGGCCTTAAGAGTATGGAGGGTAAAGGTAAGGAGAACCATCTCTCATGGCTGTTTGGCTCAAAAAGTGACCCAGAATAGCATTATATCATGATGCGCTGGTGGAGTGATGGGTATGGTGTGAACTTGATTGCAATATATAAAGTGAAATTTAAAAACGGGTCTCTGGAACACAACGCCATCTTAATTTGCTGCAATTTAGGGGCCATTTTTGTAATACAGAGATGGTCCTCCCTATTTTTAGGCTCCATGCTTATGACTTCTATGTTCTATAACAATACGGCTACACATTATGGAACAGCAGCTTCAAAAATTAGTGTTGTTAGGCAACCAAAGTTTTATTTTAGCATTTGTGTTTACCTGTATTTTGTTTCATAGTAGCTATAGAGTATAGAAGTTTTGCTGCATGTGACTATAAATACTATAATAAAGTACATTTATAGTTTTTATTTTGTATTTGCTTACAAAAGTTTTTTTTTTAATTTATTAAGTATTTCTTGACGAAAATTCATTTAGGTTGCAAAATATTTATATTTCTTGGCTATCGCCATGTGCCTATAAACCTAAACCACATTATATTATTTGACAATTTAAATGTTTAAATTACTCCAAGAACTAATCTCAACACTTGCTCATTCTTTTTACTGCAAAATTTTTGATTTAAGTAAAATACTTACAACTTTTATTATTTTTTCAATGGAACTTTCTACAAGTAGATTTTAAAAATCAAATACTTAATATTTATTTTTTTAAATACATTTTCTGACTACTTATTACAGCTGACTCACGAAGCATAAAATGTGCACACAAGCCTTCTTTTTTCTGTCAAGATTAAATTGTAATTAAAATGTTGGTGACCAAAATTTGTCCTTTTAATAAGATTTATTTTAATGTTATTAGAGAAACTATCATCTATAGATCAAATCTTGCCTGTAATATTTCTGATTACTTGTAAATGTTTTATCTGGACAAACAAAACAGATAAAAAATAACTAAGTATTGCTTGACACTATAATTTTTACTCTCCCCAAAAAATAAGAGTAATAATAGGCAATGATAAAAAAATAATTTATTGGTAAAAATACAATAATAATTAACTTAAACTCCACCTATTTCTAAGTACTGGTAACAAAAGTATAAATAATGTAAATTGTAAACTAGGTTTATTATAGCTTATTAGAAGTTGAACAAATATTAAACTATATACAAAAAAAAGGTATTTTAAATAATTTTTCAAACACACATTATGAATCTGTTTATACATAAAACATTTTAAATGGTACAATATAAAGACAATTATTCACATATTACATTTTTTATTTAGTGATTCTAGCTTTTCTTTGCTGCTCCATTTGACATGCCTGTTGCCAACACTTTGCATCTAGAGTATTCTTGCCCTCTGAAAGGCAGACTAACCTTGCCAAAACCAACAAACTATGCAGGTCATCTGCTGTAACATTACTATTCTGCCTCATATTAACAAATTCTTGTTGTACTAAATCCTGCACTTGATCAGAAATCTCATACTGTATAAGTTGTGCTTTGGTTAAGTATCTTCTTATTTCTTTTAGTAATTCTGGCTTTAAAAAGTGATTTGCAGCATTTACTATTTCGCTAAATGTATTTAGGCACACCTCATCCGGTTTCAAGGGAATATGAATGTCTGATGGAAGCATGCTCTTGCCCTCAGAGAAGGTTAAAAATCGAATGTCACATTCATATTCTATAGGATAGTAATTGAAGTCATAAGTCACTTTTTGGTTTTTAATAGCATTGGCCAGTGATTTAACTCCTTGTACCCCTGCAGCTTCCAGTTTTCCTTCCTGCAATTTGGTTTCATCTAAAACCAGCAGTGTATTTTGGCTTAATTGTAAAATACCACTGGTCAGACGATTGCATTCATAATCCTTTTAGGAGTGAAAGCCAAAGTATTCATATTTTCTAAAGATAATGGTAAGTAATGACTCTTGGTCATAAGCAACTCTAAAAATTTATACACTTCAGCAACATAGTCAATATTTTCCAGTTTTGGAACATTGCAGATATTAAGTGAAAACTTTCCCAAAGCCATAAAGTCTCTACGCATGTAAACTTCAGAAATGAGATGACAAATAAGGTATTCTGCAGCCAATGCATCCCCCAAAAGCAGCTGTGTAAGTACTATTAAAAGTTCTTTTTTAATGGTATCCAATTTACATGAATTTTCATCCAAGGAGCTGTCAATTAAAGGATTATTGTGCTGCATATGTTTAAAATGAACTACATGTACCCTTGGCACTAAGCTACCAGGTGGATGATGAGTTTGTAGTTCCATTTGATTCTCTAATTCATCATCACTGAATATAGCCTCCATGACAGGATTTACACTAAGAAAACCGACAAATTCACAAGTATCATTAAGTTTCAATTTCTCACAGTCTTTATATACCCTTATATGGCACACTTTTGACTTATCATCACCCAAAGGGTGATTTAAGATATGCTCTGGAGAAACTGTTGGCGCTTTTTTGGGTTCTACTGTTGTTTGGGGATCGTTGAAGGGTTTTTTTGTAACACTTTCAGTTCTTACATTAGAGGAACTGTCCTCGGTATCCATAAGTTCATCATGACTTCTTTTTTTTTGACTGGTGGTTGCATGAGGTTCTTCCACCTGGGCTGATACCCTATATTTTTCAGATTCATACTGCTCCACCCATGCATTAATGCCAGGAACAGACATAGCCACATAACTTTGTCTTTCACTTGGAATATTTGTAGAGCTATCAACATTGATTTTCTCGTCTTTATTCGACAATACCGCATCGCAATATTTACCATTTCTCAGAGTTGTCACCTTTGTCAATTCATTGGTAACTTCGAACTTTTCCATGTAATACTCTGGGCCATACATATCTTGAATCATGCCTCGAAAACGAACCAAACTTCCATCCTTAAAATTGTGAAGTTCATTGCTATTTATTAAGGGAATTTTGTCCCATGTGTCTTGGTTTAATAGGCAATTTAAATATTCTTCCTCATTTAAAACCCATTCTTTTGCGTATATATTTAAAATATCCATGATTTTGTAAAAAAAAAACAATTAAAACTTCCGTGTATACAGCAAAACAAAAAGTAAGGTTAATTTTTGTGGCGGTAAAATTAAATGACATGGACAGTTACGTACACAGAGTTGCCAACTCGAGGGTGATATTACCTTCGAGCATATACTAGAGGCAATCTTGTCCCTCGGAAGTGCGAACAAGCGTGCAAGAGAGAACAAGAGGAATAGGTCTATAATCTTTCTCTCTCGCACGCTTGAGTAAAATATTACTTATTGGACTACGCAGATTTTGATAATTTTTTGCGATGGGTTTTTTGGAGCACTGATCACAAACCAATTTTGTTTCGGCAACCTCTGGTTTTGATTTAAAGCAATGAGGATTCCAAGTAGACTAACCTTAAAATGGACAATACTTCTTAATATTCCTTCTTAAAATTAATTACTATTAGATGGGAACATACACATTTGTATAAATGCTTGCATATTTCACAATTAACTAAAATGTCGAAAAGAAAAACATGGAGTCATTTGAGGCGTCTAATCTCTCTCTCGCTTTGCGCGCTGATTTGTCGGCGGGGTATATAAAGTTATTCGCCCACCAATCAGCATGCGAGCGAGAGGAAAGGATTAGCTAATGACGCTTTCATATGGCTCAAGCAGCACGATTGCCTTAGGCTCGAAGATTGTAGGCAAAGAGATTGGGCCTAGATTTGTTCCTAGAGAAACTACAAACTTATCAGCGCCAATCAGGTATTATCATTTAGGCAGGTGACCGGTTTCCAACTAGATTGTAAAATCTGATTGGCGCTGACTAATTTGTGATTTCTCTGGCAAGCAAACTTCTAGATTAAACACGAACGTACCACACCTGGAGGCAGCTTTGCCGGTCGACTCGTGCGAAAGAGACAAGTGGCAATAAGTCTTAAACTTTTTTTTTTTTTGCTTTGCGTGCTGATTATGGCGAGGCGACTTAAAAACTCAATTAAGACCATTTCGTTTTAAATACATTTTATTAAATATTTCACATTACATAATTTAAAGTGTTGGATACTTTGTTAAAAATATACTCACAAATTAAACGAATACGATATGTAAAATATTCTTAACACATGAATAACTTAAGGACTAGAAAGAATTAAAAAATTTAATCCTAAGATGAATCAGCAAATTATACACATCACTTTTTATTTTACGTCCAAACCATAAACCTAATTTCAAAACTAGATAAATTAAAATTTCAAAAGTTCATTTCTTGCCTGAAAATAGGCTGTATTGTCACAATCAACACGGCGGACAAAAGTGTATCGAACTCCTTGAAGTTGACCATACAATACTTTTAGAAGCAAACATTTCACACTGAGAGCTTCGGTCTGAGTCAGAAGAAAAGTCCATAAGTTTAAACCCCTGTTTTTTGTTGTTTAATGTTTTTTTGTTGGGCTATTTGAAGGCCCAAGAAACTAATTAAAACATTTCGTTTAAAATACATTTTATTAAATATTTCAATTACATAATTTAAATGTTGGATAGCTTTGTTAAAAATATACCACAAATTAAACGAATAGTATGTAAAATTTCTTAAACACAGAAGTAACTTAAGCACTAGACAACATATTAAAAAAATTTTAATCCTAAGATGAATCACAAATTATACACATCACTTTTTATTTTACGACAAGCCTACATGACCTACATTTCAAAACTAGATAAATTAAAATTTAAAAGTTCATTTCTTGCCTGAAAATAGGCTGTATCTGTCAAATCACACGGATCAGGCACAAAAGGTGGTGTCATACTTAGAAGATTGGACCAGTCAATATTTTTAAATGCATTCATTTTCATCAGTTCAGTAGCTTCTGGTCTTTGGTCAGGGTCATGTGTTAATAGAGCCTCAATTGCTTCAACTACACCACTAGAGAGAGCCTCATCCCCAGTAGGCCACTCTATGTTACGTTCTAAGATGTTTTTAAACACTTGTTGAGGAGTCTCATCATTAAAAGGGGGTATCCCAGTCACAAATTCATATAAGCATACTCCCAATGCCCACCAGTCGACCGCATGGTTGTGCCCTCTCCGTAGAAGTAATTCAGGAGCCAAATAGTCTGGTGTACCCAAGATTCTTTGATCTGAGCTCCACTGACCTCTTTTAACAGATTTTGGAGTTCTGTAAGGTGTCCTAGGAGATTTGGGTGTTGCATTTTCACTTGTTATGGGACTTACTTGATTAGTGGGGTCATTAGGTTTTTTTGATTGGTCAGGAGTCAATTTTGGGATTTCAAAACGAGTAGTT
Source organism: Listronotus oregonensis (assembly GCA_019359885.1). Lineage (NCBI taxonomy): Eukaryota > Metazoa > Arthropoda > Insecta > Coleoptera > Curculionidae > Listronotus > Listronotus oregonensis. Next base: position 33,276 of record JAHBCN010007004.1, read on the forward strand.
TTCGATTTTGCGTTTTTTTGTGTTGATACTGGGGTGGAAAAGGTCACTCCTGAAAGAAAAATGTTTAATTAATAGCTATTTATTTCCAATTTAATTAAAAACATTTTGTATATAAAACATTACAAAGACACTTACCTTTAGGAGGACTAACCGAGTCAAGCCTCAGTATTTCTATCTCTCCTGTTAATCCAGTCTTAACATATCGTTTTCGAGAATTATTTGGACTAGGACTTCTATATTTTCTTTTTCTTTCAGTCTCCCTTCCTTTATAATACAGCCCTATACGACTTGGCATCTTTCGGCTAATAGGGGATGATACACTAGTGTTTATGTGCTCACTGTTTTGGTTTGGTAGCTACTACTATTGTCGTCTGTTTGAATTGATGTTTGCACACTAGATGGACATGTGTGATATGATGAATTTTCTGTATTGTCCTTAAAATTTAAAGGTGTATGACTCTCTGCAGACAAAAAGTTAATTCCGGAAAATCCTGTGTGGCTTTTCAGTTTAGTATCAACCGATTTATTGGAGTCAACAGTGTCCTTTCCCAGGGTAGAAGTATTACTTTCTTTTAAAACAGACAGTTCATCGGAATGATTAAAAAAAGAACTGTTATTTGCATTATTTGAGATAAATTTTGAGTTTCCAGATCCAAAACTAAGGTGAGAAGTTAAACTGAGTAATTGTCCAGGGGTACGAGTACACAAATTCGGCGTACAATTTTCAAAATCTGTGATTTCAAGATCTCGATGAATATGAACTTTGGATAGGCCAAAATCTGTAAGCTTCACATGTCCTTCTTTTGACAGTAGCATGTTGTCAGGCTTAATGTCTCTGTGAATAATGCTGTGTTTATGCAAATATTGTAAAGCTAAACATACTTCTGCTATGTAAAATGTTGCCATGGGTTCATCAAAGAATCCATATACACTGAGAAGTGATTTTAAGTCACCACCGACCATATACTCCATGACAAGATAAATGGATGAAGCAGTTTGAAGAGAGTAATACAATTGTACACAAAACGGACTTTTGGTAAGTGCCAAGGCATTTCTTTCATTAACAACTTGAGTAACCATATTTTTATTAATCATTTCAGTTTTCTTCATGACTTTGATAGCATACATAACTTCCATGTTATTTTTTTTGGCTCCAAGGAACACTTTACCGAAGGCACCACGGCTAATTGGTTTTATAATGCAGAAATCGTGTATGTCTGGTAGTTTGCATGAAGTATTTACAAAAATTTCTGTCTTTTTAGGGTCCTCATGTAGATGATTCATTTTTTCTTTAAAACCTGTACCTAAAGATATAATCTCACTCTTCACGCATTTTTCGTTGAATTTCGATGGTTTTATTAAAGAAAAACTTATAAAATTTTAGCAAAACCGTTTATAAACACTACTGAATTCAAATTTATTATGCGAGGTTACGTTTCATTTGACAGCTGTCATCTTAAACATTCCCTACATTTATATTTTTATTTAGACTGTGAAAAAAATTCAAAAGAAAGAATATGCCAAAATACATTCTAAATCTAAATAGGCCTACTTCAGGTGTAACGATTTTAGGAATTAACCTCATTGGTCAACCTTACCTTGCGAATGCTCTCGTAAAGATACAAACAGTTTCTTCACTATCTTCTTGCTTCCTTAACTTAATTACTGCTAATACATCGCGTTGGACTTCAAACATTATCACACAGCCTCAACATTGATTAAATTTTCGGGGTCGGAAAATGGAAAACATCCCGTCAAAACAATGGAGGCTGTTTTTTTTAAATATTTTTATGTTGGTAGTGGTAATGCCAACTGCAAAATCCTAATTGGCAATAATTAGGTTTTAAGTCAAATGTAGAATCAGCAGGTTCTTTGTTATACCGTTTGCACCAACTATTTTGAACTCTAGCTGAGGTAATTATAATACAAACAAGCAATGGATTGGCTACATGGATTTAAGGATTTAACCACAGTATAGAAAGTAATATAACTTTTGTAACTGTGACTTCCTAAGAGTTCCTGTAAAAGGGCCACTAAACGATAACAAAAGGGAAGTTATTGCAGACCTCCTTCTGTAAAGCCAGCGGCCTTCCTTCCCTCTAGCCCAATCTTCGAGCATATATCTACTAGAGGCAGCCTTATCGTTCGGCTTTGGAAACAGCAGTTGGAGAAAGGTTGTACTCGTTTTCTTTTTCACTCCAACCACTGTTTTCACGGCCAGAGGGTAGGGCTGCTTCGAGTACGTAATTCTCGAAGTAAATAACATTAAAACCTAAAGTAGTAAAAATAATATATTTTTTAATTTAACAATATATATATCAACGAAAACGCAATAAATTACACTTATTTCATTTTCTTTAATTTTACCAGATGATTCCTCAATGCAATCTGCTTATCTTTAAAACTTCTTTTAACTTTTCTATTCACCTTATGTTTAATCATCTGGAAATTCTTTTTCTTTCCCTTTTCCCTATTTGTTTTTGAACAGTGAATATTCATTCTATTATCTTTCCATCCGAACTTCTCTCTTCCTTCTTGCCCTTTTCTAACACTTTCCATTCTTGTCTGTTTATCATGTTTTCGTTTCTTGTAAATATTTTCAATGTCACCTAGTTTTACCAAATCATCCTTGTTTTTAAGCAAAGCTTCTGAGTCTGCGAGCCTGCGTTTTTGACCTTTGTTGGTGCTCTGCAGTTGCTTTTGGACATTGCCAGATCAATTCTTTTAAAATCTTCATCAGTGAGAATTTTTTCTAATGTTACTTTTTGTGCTAAGTTCTTTTTTTCTTCTAATATTTCCTTTTTGGTTCTTTTGGCCTTTAAAATCTTTCTTTCAGGGTTTACTTTATTACTACTATTTTCACTTTTATCTGAACTTTCATTTGTCTCTGTTGCTTCTTCCTCTTCAATGTCTGATAGTTCATCATCTTCTTCTGTACTACTTTCAAGAAGCTCATCACCGGAATGCTGTACATCAACCCACTGATCATCATCTGATCCAGAATCACTATTAATTTCTATCTCTTTGGTTGAATTATCCTCAGTTAAAAGTACTTCAGCTCCAGGTACATAATCTTTAGGATTTGCTTTACCATAATCAATACTTTCTATCTCATCTGTTGCTTCATTAGGTCTTCCTCTGTCTTTTTTGTGCAATAATTCTGGTCTTACATTCCTAAATAGCTGTATTAGGCTCCTTGCAGCCATCATTACTGAACGGTCTCTGTAAGTTCTGTACTGTGCTAGATCTCTAAGCAAATCTTCTGTTAAACTTAAAGGACACCTAGCACATATCTCTCTTACTGCGTTAAGACCTATAGCCATTACATCTGAGGAGTTCCTTTCAGTGATAAAATTGTTTGCAAGAGTTTTCAACAATGGTTCGATAACATCAGGAGGTACTAACTCATGACTAGCTTGTGCAGCAAACTGCAGAATTCTAGTGACTTCTCTTTGGTGGGGCTGCATGAATCTTTGAATATATGAGTAGTAATTAAACAGAAATAAATTATGTAATCCTATAAGTCTAGAAATCACATCTAGAGTCATTAGTTTGACTTCAAAACGCTGATTTGTAGACTCTATTTGTTTAAATAACTTTTCTGCCATGCCTAAAAAATAAAAATATAATTACAAATATAAACAACAAATAACTAAAAAACCACAGACAGCAAAGAGGTTTATTAAAATATCTCTTTATTAAATCTTACCCTGTGGGTCATGCAAGAGATGTATGGCACTAAAATTAAAGACAACAGCTTGACTTTTCTTTTTATAAGCTTTAGCAGCCAATTTCTTCACCTTCGATAATTCTTTAGCCCTTTTTCTAGTCTTTTTATTTACTTTGTTAGCCATCCCAACTTCTTTCACATCAATTTCATCTTCAGAATCAGAATTGTCAGAGTCTTTTTCTTCAGGATCTTTTCCTAGAAAGAATTTTAAAGAAGCAACCATAACCTAAAAGGTAAATAAATTAAATTGTTAGAACTCCTATTCCCATTAACAACTTAAAATGTGTTTTAAAAATGACAATGTGGGCTTATTTTAAAAAATTAAGAGATACCGTAAGTTTCTATAAATACCTCATAATACACTTTATACAATTCTTTGCATCAAACCAATCTTTTCATTGGGTCTTCCCCAGTTTTTATTGATATATAGGTAAGTATTATTATTTATTATATTTCTAATTCCTATACCTTACCTTGGTAATTTTAGAAAAACATCCTGTTGCAATAACATTTACTGTTTTGGTATCATTCCAAATATTTTTCTTATACAATTCTATCATTATATCTACAGACATTTTAGCTGCTCTTGCATTTGTATCTTTTAACATGGTAAACATAAAATTTTGTAATGTGGTGTTTAGTTTTGCATTTTTATGTTTCATATTTAAGTTTTTTATGTCTGTTATAATGTGATTCTCTAAAAATTGTCTCAATGATTTATCTTGGCATCTCAACAATTGGAAAAACAGCTCTAATAGGTCAGTAGGAGCAAGTAAATTTTTGTTTCGTAACAATATAAGAGCCTTACACAAATTCATTCGAATAGAGTTGTCAAGCACTGTATTGTGCTTCTGCATTAAATCTATAAGTTGTTGTGGGAATTTCTCGAGTTCTTTGGGATAACACTGAGCTACTTGAGCCATAAACATTACTAGTTCATCTAGAGTCTTGTTTGGTTGATCAGGAGCAAGTTGAAAAACCTCGATTGTATTCTGAAAATGCTGATATTGTTGTATGAATTCTTCATGGTAGGAGGCTGGATCCCTTTTAATTAAATTCTGAAGTTGCGGCAGATTTTCGGGCAACTGATTGTTATGTTTCCTCACCATTTTAAATTTATTTATATTTACAACACAAAATATTCAAAGAAAGAATTACCCACGTGGATTGAGGTTAGATAACTGTCATGTCAAAGTCACTTCTTTGTGTAAGTAGTGCGTTCGTCCCAATATCAACAATTTCTTAATTCTGTAGCAACGCACACACATTTTCCCCTTCGAGCATATACCTTCTAGTGGCAGCCTTGTCACTTGGTCGAGCGAGCGAAGCCTTTGGTTGGCCAAGAGGGGTATATATAGACACACCCTGTTCTGAGTGCTGATTAGTCGGCATGGCATGCCGAGCAATCAGCAAGCAGAACGAAAGTTTATACACCTATTTTTTTTTTCTTTCTTTCTCTCGCATGCTTGTTCGCACGACCAAGTGGCAAAACTGTCTCTAGCAGGTATATGCTTAAAGATTTCGCCCTATTTTCTCCTCTAAGCATACACCTACTAGTGGCAGTTTTGCTGTTTGGCCGTCTGAACAGCGGTTTCGGTTGCACCCAAGGGTGATAAACCTAACAAGGAGTGCTCGATCCCATTTAAGCCCATAAACGACGATTTAAATGTCAATTCGGTATTTGTGACGTAATCCGTTTGCCTGTTTGTTTTGTTTACAAGTAATATAAAGTCTTAAGTTTTTAAAATATTACACATTACAGTTCTAATTGTAAATGCATATCCAAAATAGTTTTTAAAAGTTGAATATTTAACAAAAATTAATAAAATAAATCTACCTTCTGGGCAAAATGGACAAACGGGTGACGTCCAAACATAACCTATATCTCGGACAAATAGTAAAAATCGAGCACTCCTTGTTAAGTTTACCACCCTTGGGTTGCACCCAACTGACCCAACATAAGTTTACCACCCTTGGGTTGCACCACACTTATTAAAATTGTTGCTCTGCTTTCTTATTGGTCGGCTGGGAATATACATTAAACTAATTATTTTTAGTCTAGGAATTTTCTATCTCTGGCTTGAGGTGGATTTGGCTTGCTTGTCATATGGTGGCAGCACGTTAGCATTAACAATTCAAATTTTTCCCATTGTAAATGCTAACGTGCTGCCACCATATGACAAGCAAGCCAATTCCACCTCAACTTGGAGTTCGAATTGCATTGTAAATGCAGCTTTAATTTACTTCATGCGGTCGCAAGAAAGAAGTAGAATGGCTTCCCGTTTGACAAATGCTTATTTACTTTTGTGACGTTTGTTTTTATATCCTAAAAACATTTTAATTTTTTGACTTTATTTCTAAAGAAAATTACTTTTGTTAACTGTTTTTACATTATTTTGGACCAGCAAAATGAGGTATGTAAATTTTAGCTACTTTTATGTTGGAAAAACGTGTTAATTTCGTTAGGTTGTTAAACTTTCTAATAAAGGGATAATGTGCACAAACTGTTAGTTTCCAAACCAGCCTTGTAAAATTTGGTGATAATAAAAGCTGATCCTATAGGTTTAAAATGTAATCTAAAATACACGTGTAACTACATTTTCCCAGTTTATTAAAAGGAGATTTTGAATTCTATTACTCAGATTACTTTTGTGAAAGTACCATTATTTTAAGATGTATAATTATTTGCAGTGGTCCCCGTATGGGTAATATGGGTCAGATGAATGGGAACAGGAGGCCTAATATATCCCGAATGAATTACCATGACAGCCGGCAGTCCTCCGCATACCAAGATCATAGACAGTCATCTTCGCATGAGATTAGGCAACATGACAGTAGACCACATGAGTCTAGGCAACATGAAAATAGACAACCTGTATCTCTACCAATGTCACAACCCCAGCCACCATTACCACCTCAGCCACACCCCATGGTCAACATGCAACATGATGAATTGATAAAGTATATTTATGATTCATGGTCAAAAGTTGAAATGGACAAGGGATCAAATAACGTTATGTATTATCAAGAGCATGAAAATCATTATTTAAAGGTACAGTGGCATGATGGGTACTAGAAGAAAAGTTTAATTTTTCCTTTTGAAATTAAAGCAATTCTTACCATGAAGTATTTTTTTAGTGTTTAAATTTTTTAGTACAGTTCTTTACTATAGTTTTCCTGGATTTTAAGTAATAAAATACTTTTTTTAGGACTTTCGCCCATTTGATTTAGAAGCATATTGGGGTCGACGAATGCATCAAAATCACCATCAGCAGCAACATCATTCATAGCAACTTTTCTGGTAAATTAAAAGTACACACCACATCACCGGTTTAAATATTTTTTAATGGCACAGTGCTGTCTCTTGGCATTTCAATTTTTAATCTGTGTTCTTTTTACACAAATATATTAGATATACAATTTTATTGCATATTTGTTGCACTTTGTCCCATAAAAAAATATTTAAATGTGTTTTGGGTGAATTTTAGAGGATTATGTTTCCAATTATTATAATATGTTATGGTATAATTTTGAGTGTCGTTTTATTTTTATATTTTTGGTACGAGCGTTATTTGGAAAATAGGACAAAAACAAGATTAGAGAAAAAATGTAGGTCTGCTGTTATGTCTCATGAAATTTTAAGTTTTCTGAGTAGGAAAACAACAAAAGAAAATATGAAAGATAGGTTAAATACGAAAAAAAACTGATCTGAGTCGTTCGGGAATTGTACTCTGTAATTTAATATGACCCATAAAAATCATCTTTGTTGCTCTTAATAGTAATAAAAAAAATAACAGAACTAATTCCTACAGAGTGTGAACCTCAATTGAATTATTTATATGTAATTTTATTGATTTTTTTTTTATCTGATTCGCTTTGTGAAAAGTAGCAATAATATGTACAGATATATAATTTTTAGTCCAAATTATTCACAGTGAAAAAAAACATAACCAACAAGTTTCAGTGTAGTAGAAGTGAAGCAGTTTTAGATTTTTCTCGCATAACATTAAATTTAGGAAGTTAAAAAATCTAGAATTTTATAAAACTTCTGTTGCTTTACCTGTACTAAAATTTTTATAATTTTTTTTATAACAGACTTTTCCCAGAATTTTTAGAATTATGAACCAATATGGTAAGTGATTAGTCTGTATCTTTATATAAAGCTTTATACTAGAAAATGTTGGTCATAGATTTTTTTTACTTATTGTATTTTGGGATTCTAATGATTTTTATTAGTTACATTACATAGATTGGCATTTTTTTACACAGTATTTTTAATTATTGTTTTTTGACATTCCCTCATTATTTTATCAATTTTAATGTAATTTTTAAATCAAGTTTATTGTTAAAATAAAAAGTATTATTTCAGATTTCCGATCTTTTATTTATTTAAAGTTTTTTTTACATAAATAAGTTATACATATATCACATTCAATTTTATATCTAAATATAACAACATAAGAAAACAAAAAAGTAACAATTTATTATTACTTGATACAAATGATAAAACAAAGGACCTAAATATACAGGGGCAATTATTAATAAAAACAGTTTAGTACCCATGGATTTTTTTTTATCTTTAGGACAGCCCATGAAGGCATATAGAAAGCCTATTCACCATTTTATCTTTGTTGTGTCAATAATGTTTAAGTACTGAAATAAGCGGTAATTCCATTTTACGGCAATTTTTGGACAAGGCGGTAATATCACAATGTACTTATTATCTCGGTATTATGTCCCATAATCGTCTGGATATTGTCATCCAGACAGGAACTACAAATACTTACGGAATCAGAACCACAGATAATAGAACAAGGGTTTGACTCATTTATTAACTACCCCACGTTGCTCAATTTGACGAAAAGTAGTGTTTTAATGTAGCAAGGGCTTCTTTTAAAAAACAATTTAAATAGTTTTGTTACCACAATATTTTTGCTAAATCAATCTATACAGGGTAACTCATTTCTTAATAGTTCTCAAAATTTTTAGGGTCGGTAGTAAGTAATTTTGTGTTGTAAGGTCTTTAAATTTTTTTTAAGTCTTATGTAAAATTAAGCTGGGGCTTTGACTAGAAGATTAAATTCTGTATTTATTATAAAAATATAATTAAATATGAACATTATATTTTTTTTAAGAGTCACATATACAGTGTGTCCGCGGATGGAGTGCACAAGAGGGAAAAATCTTTATTCTTCATTTTACGTTAAGAAAATGAACCTTCATAAACATTTTGCGAGTGCGAATATATAAAAATATGCGAATATTCACATTTGCGTTTGTTTATTACTTAATTTCAAGGCTTATTCTTTTATCTTAATTTAATTAAAAAAAATACCAATTTTATCATGAGGAAGCGAATATCTCCCAGAATTTTTACCATTTATAGCCCAATGTTATGATAATCCGAGTTTACTTTCTTACGGTGATCAACATATTTTTTCTCAAAGAGGTGTCCAACAAGGAGATCCTCTTGGACCAGCTCTTTTTAGTTTAGCAATTCATCCACTTATTTTATCATTAAATACAGAAATAAATCTTAGGTATATAGATGATGGTACACTTGCTGGAAACCCAAAATCGGTTTTAGATAATTTTCATAAAATAATCAGAGGAAGTAAAGATTTGGGTTTAAATTTAAATTTTGATAAGTGTGAATTAACTGTTTTATCTAAAGATCATTCCAATATACTATCAAATTTTTTAGTGTTGTTCCTAATCTGTCAGTAATTCCCATTTCAAATTTTAATTTATTAGGAAGTGCTTTTTCGTCAAATGAAATTGAATACTAAATTAATAAAAAGACAGAATTTTTAAAATCTCTTAGCACCAAATTAAAATTTATAGACTCACATATTTCCTATTATTTACTAAAAATATTCCTTTGCCCTACCTAATGTTCCTTATTTGTTAAGATGTTCACCTTTTGGAAATTCCCCCCAGAATTTTTTTTAAGAAATTTTTTTTTAAAAATTTGTATTTAAAAAATTTTGGAAAAAAAGCACTCTTCCAGTAAAATTTGGAGGTCTTGGAATAAGAGATACATCCACCCTGTCTATTTCTGCCTTTTTAGGTTCAATTAAACGTGTCGGTTTTTTTTTTTTCAAAATTTTACCTTCCTATATTTTGGACAGTAGATAATGATTTCAGCAATTGTTTTGTAAGATGGTTATTTTTTTTAAAATTTCAAAATCAACCACAAGAATTCCAAAAAAAACGAAAGATTTTGACTTTTAATTTCCAAAAGCTCCACAAATATATTACAAACATGTGCCAGACAAGTGAAGATAAGGTTGTTTTGCTCTTCAGGCCCCTGAAAGTAATGCTTGGATTAACGCATTCCACCTTCGTCCTTGGGGAATTTGTTAAAAAAAAAAAACATTCCATATTTCCATCGCTCTCAGACTTGGTCTGCTTGGTGTGGAGAGCACACCTGCGTTTGCGGAGAAAATGTTGTTTTTTTGGGTTTTAAGGGGCTAAAAAAAAGCGCAGGGCTTTTTTTCTTAGACACAGTCAAAAAAATGACATTATCAAGAGAGCTCAATTTTTTAACTGAAAACCCTTGGGGTGTTAGCCCCTTCCCCTTGGGGAGTTTGCAGAAGCGATGGAAAACGGGTAGATGGAATCCCCTTAATTTTTGGAAATATGGAAAACAATTACTTTGGGACGCTACTTGCAGCCATACACTTAAAAAATCCTATCGGGAAAAAAAATTTAATTTTAAAGGTGCGGCTGCTCGTATTGCCGAGAAAAAAAACTAAAATATAAAGAGCTTGAAGAACTTTTTTATCTTCATTTTTTGTTTAAAACTTTTGGCCTTTTGGGTGATGAGGCTAAGGGTTTTATTAATGAAATTTGCAAAAAAATACAATAAAAAAAAGTCAAAAGGTTTCATTATCCAAAGAATTTTTAGCTGTAAAAACGGGAATGGTTGGTAAAAAAGGTAAATTTTGGGAAGGATTTAGTTTTGAAAAAAAGGTTTAAAAATTTTTAAATATAGATTTAGTTATTTTTTTAAATTTTTAGATTTATAGATAGTTTTTAAGAAATTATAATCAATTTTTAAAAATCCTTTTTTTTAAAAAAAAAAATTAAAAAAAAAAAAAATTTTTTTTTGGGTTTTTTGGGGTTAGCAATAGAAAAAATTTTAAAAAAAATATAAAAAAAAATTTAAAATTTTAAAAATGATTAAGGGGGTTTTACATTTTTTTCAATAATACCATTTATTTGTAAAAGAATGGATAGGAATGTATTAAAACCATTTCACACATGTCAGCTCATTTGTGAATCATGCATTTATTATGTAACTACCTAATGTCTCACTGGTATCCACCTTGGTTGCATAAACAAAATATTTACGCTACACCCAAAAAACAATAATCAACGGGATTACTGTGGGGGCGATAAAGCGAGCTGCTTCTACCAACCCACCGATTGGAAAGGTTGTTACTCAGGAAATATACAATTAAAATGTAATAAACGGACGCTCCATCATTTATTACCTTGGCTTCTTAAGTCGACTTTTAAATATAAACGGGTTAATAGGCTTATTCATTATAAAGTTTGTTAAACCAATCACAGAAGTCCATCCTTAGCTCACCATTTTTTTGCAAATATTAAAAAAAATTTTTAATGGAAAAGAACGCTTTTTTTTTATAAATTCCCCCTTTTAAAATTTTTCTGCCTTGCAATTTTTCTTTTTGGGCATTTTTTACTGTGTCAAGGAAGTTTTTAAAAGGTCACTTTTTGATTTAAAAAAAAGACGGTGGTATTTAATAAGTGCATAATTCTTACTTACGCAAAAGATGTAAAAAAAAATTTTGTATTGGTTTTCATGTTTTTTTTGGTAAAATTTCTATTTTTCTTTTTTTTATGTTTTTAATGTATTTTTTTTTATAAATACATAATGAAACGAACAATTTGAAAAAAAAAAGGGTTAAAAAAAAGTTAGTTTTTCAACTAAAAAAAACGAAAAAAAAAGACTTTTTGAAGTTTCAAAGTTGATTTTTTAACTGAAATATTAATCTTTTGAAATTTTTGCAAAACACCATAAATCCCCTAAAAAAAAAAAATTAAAGAAAAATATGATGATCCATCAATTCATTTATTTTTTTTGGCCCAAAAAAGGGTTTTTCCCCCCTTTTTGATCTGCAGGCATATGCAAATGATCTAGTCATCCTAATTAAAGGAAAAAATTTAAGGTGATTTCGAACATCCTTCAAGAAGTACTAAACACTACACAAAGCTGGGAAACGGAAAAATGACAATAAACCCTCAAAAATGGTTATTGTCCCCATCACCCGAAAGAGAAACCTTTTGGTTAATTGAGACCACCAACTTTTTAAGGTGAAACAAACATTTGCGAAAGAAGCAAAATATCTTGGGTTGATCCTAGATAGCACCTAGCTGGGGAAATTGCATCGAAAAAGTCACCCGTAAGGCGACCCTATCTTTTGGGGATGCCGCAGGATCTGTGGAAATCCTGGGGGGGTGCAACCATAACAGATGTACTGGCTATATGTGACAGTCATAAAACCAATAAAATGGTTTGGGGGGGAAGGGGAAAGGGCTGACCCAAGCAAAGTTAAAATTGGGGGCCACGAGACAGGCCTGCCCAAAAATAAGGGGGGCTGCACCTTTACACCAAAACCCTGGGCCATGGAAGCCCCCCTTTGGGGTCCCCCTGCATATTTACTTGGAGGGAGAGGCAAGGGGGCAACCT
>JAHBCN010007005.1:0-45912 GCA_019359885.1 Listronotus oregonensis
ACAAATAAAACATCTCTAACCGAAACGTTTTTACAAGTTTAAGAAAAATATCAATTAAAAGCTCCGATAAAGCTTTCAAATATGAATAAAAAGTAAAAAAAAAAAATGATTTTATGTATATATATATATATATATAATATTGAAGTAAAAATTAATATCCAAGGGCTTTTTGTTATGACGGGTTCGAATCTAATACTATTACTGTTCTTACTTGAAGGGGAGCCACCTACACGTCTTTTTACTATTTTGAACAACAATAACTTTTTGGTATGGCTCTGTATTACATTTTTAAGTAAATTAAATAATTGTTTTGTCATTCTTATGTCAAAAAGATATACTTGTTAAAAGTTGATATGACCAACCGTTTTTGAGATGTTTGGATTTAAAAAAATTACGACGCATCTGATTTTATTATAGCAAAGTTAAAAAAAAACCCAAACGTATAATTAAACAATATGTATTTTAATTTTTAATAAACATAAGCTAGGTTTTATAATTTTTAAAAATTTTATCATTTACTTCTAAGCACATGTCAGCTTTGTGGTGATCACCCTGTATCTCGGAAACGAAGACCTTCCGGACCCATATTTGTATAGACTTTTATGTTTATTTTTGGACCCTGACTACGTACCTAAAGTATTGACATTTCCCCATGAATTCCCTGTATATATATATATATATATATATATATATATATATATATATATATATATATATATATATATATATAAAATATATATAAGTGCTTTCATTTCAAAACGAACCACCCTATATATTTAAAAAAACACTCACCAAAAAAACAAAGAAACACGTCGATTTAGATATACAGGGGAAGTTTAATTTCGTATTTGATAAAATTTTATCGGTCACCTCCTAACCTCCAGTTAACCTCACTTTGATATGTCAAATGGCAACCCCCATAGTGTGACACATCATTGTAAGCGGCATGAAATTTGCTATCCAACAGTACTAAGAAACTTTAAATCGATGGACGTAGAAGCGACTTAGAAGTAAAAATGTGTCTTAATTAGTTTATCGTGTTCAAATAATTTATTTTATCAAATGCTCAAAATGTGCACCGTTATTGGCGAGACAATAATAAAGTCTGTTTTGAAATTCTTCGCGAACGTTGGCGAAAGTTTGTCTGTTACCTCTGCATTCTAGTGTAATTCTACATTTAAATTCTTGAATATTTGCAGGTGGCGTTTTGTACACTTTACTTTTTAAATAACCCCAGAGGAAAAAGTCTAGAGGAGTTAAGTCTGGAGACCGTGTGGCCATTCGATGGCACCTCGTCTGCCTATCCATGTGCCTGGAAACTGTTCATTGAGCCATCTCGAACTGCTAAAGCATAGTGGGAGGGGCTCCATCTTGCTGGAAATGCAAATTATTTTCACTGAGTTCCATAGCACCATTTTCATCCACCTGATTTTCCAAAGATTGGACGATAGAAGGGTATATCGCATTTTCCAAAAGGTTCAGATACAGTTGCCCAGTTAAATTTTCTTCCAGAAAGAATGGCCCGATATTTCGTTTCCATAAATACCTGCCCAAACGTTGATCTTCTGGAAATTGAGTATGTCCTTCCTGAAATATGTGCGGATTTTCATTATCCCAATATTTGCAGTTATGTCTATTAAGAATTCCATTTAAGAAGAAAGTTGATTCGTCAGAAAAGCAGATATTTTTGATCAAATGAGGGTCTTCGTCAATTCGCTGGCACATTGATTCGCAAAATTCTATTCTTCTATCATAATCGTCTTCGTTGAGTTCATGAAGAATTTGTATTTTGTATGGAAAAAACTTATTTTTTTTCAAAATTTTGAAAGAACCCGTAGAAATATTGGTCAGCTTAGAAACTTTTGAAATAGACAACGTCGGATCTATTCGAACTGTCCTAGTACCCAACCTGGCGTGTTCTCTAAAACCCTTTCATTAGTACTTTCTTGTTGCATACAGATCCAGTTTCTTCAAACTTACGCACCAATTCCACTACATATTTATGCCCCACGTTTTATTTTGATGCCTCTCATTGAATACTCTGGCGGTTCTACGCGCGCATCGATCTTCAGCCCCATATAGGAAAATTATTTCATTCTCTCTAGGTATACACCATTTTAAAATCAAGATTCTTAATTTTAAACTAACGATGTCAAAATGACAATCCTAACAGTAATATTTAACTGGTTCCTAAACGTCTTAAAAACTTGTGCTATTGCAGTGTTTGCTGTAGCAGGTAACACAAAAATAAAATTGGAATGAATGCCTAAAATAGTCTTGGGAATTTCAAAACAAGCCTGTCTCGCCAATAACGGCGCACATTTGAGCATTTGATAAAATAAATTATTTGAACACGATAAACTAATTAACACACATTTTTACTTTAAGTCGCTTCTACGTCCATCGATTTAAGTTTCTTAGTACTGTTGGATAGCAAATTTATGCCGCTTACAATGATGTGTCACACTATGGGGGTTGCCATTTGACATATCAAAGTGAGGTTAACTGGAGTTAGAGGCGAATAAAATTTATCAAAACAAATTAAACTTCCCTGTATATACATATAAATATATATATATATATATATATATATATATATATATATATATATAATATATATATATATATATATTATATATATATATTTTGATACTATTTTTAAAATTGATCCAATATTTTATTATTAATCTACTTACAGAGAATGATTTCCATATTACCTTATATTGCTTTAACATTTTTGTATTAAACAAAAAAAAAACAGAACTCATAAAAGCACTCTTGTCCTAAGAGTAAAAACATACTGAATGTTTATAAATGCCCTGTATAAAAACTTGTTTCAAGTTGATTTTCAAATGGAGCAAGTGAGAATATCTAAGAGGTTTCCAGCCAGATAAAATGTTGACATTTGCTTTTATACTCGAAAACTGTCTGAAAAGTAAACGAAATACATCCTCTTCGAATACATCTAAAAATAGCTTTATATCATGTAGCGAAATATACATATGTAGTTACATTATGCGGTTTTGCTACAATCTGCTTTTTATACAAATATGTTTTGGTGTCCTTTCATACATTTGAATTGAGGATTTTTGAAATAAATTTTTGAAGTAAGATAACCGTATTTGATGTTTTGTTTATATATGTTGAATCAACTGATAAGATTGCATGTCCTTATCTTTATTATATATATATATATAATAATATATATATATATATATATATATATATATATATATATATATATATATATATATATATATATATATTATTATATGTATATTAGTCAGTCAGTCAGTAGTAAAATCGGCGATTTTTAAATTTGAATATCTCAGAGATCACTTGACATAACTATCTTAATTTTTTCACAGGTTATAAGAGCACTTATATAAATTAACATACCAAATTTCATACCCTCATATGGAAAAAGAATTTATAATAGAAAGAAACTAGTAGTGATAATGGAAAAAAACTAACCATAATAAAAAAAAAACGCCAGGGATTTTCTTTCTTAACTTGTCTTGATACTTAACAAAATGCCGTTTTCAAAAATTTTACAAATTAAGCAGACCAAGACACACTGACGTTTATGGATCAAAATTTCCTACCAAATTTAAATTTCGCCAAAAAATATAAATCAGATAGCTTTAAGAATTTCCTGAATATGACAATAAAAGCAGAACATACTACTAATAAAATTAAATTTTATGCACTTTTTTATGTTGCCTTAGAGATTACCAAAATATCGACTTAAGACACGAGTGTTGCTTAGCAGGTCTGCAGATGAATCTTTTAAATGAATGCAAATGAGGTACATCAGTTTATGTTAATTTAGTATACCCCAATGGTTTAAAGACAAGATACAGTTTAACATGCTAAATTTTAACAAAAGATGCGTTTTATACTTAGATGTTGCACTTAACCTAAAGGTTTTATTTTTATTTTTTACTTAAAGTTAAATTTGTTTCTAAACGAATAGTTAAAAATTTATATCTCGCCCAATCATTCTTTTAACAATTTAATCTATCACGCACGTTTTGCTAATTTGTACCTTTTGGTTATCCTAGAACACCAAAAAACATGATTTTTTAACTTTGTCGGTCTGTCTATCTTTCATAAGAATGATGTTCTACTAGCTCAAAAATTGCTCAATTAATAAGGATAAAATTTTGCACGCAGTTTAGACTTGTGGTAAACATCAAAAATAGCATGATGATTTGATAATCTAAAAACAGGGTTAAAACTTTTAATAAATAAAGTTTATTTTTTGAACCCATAACTTTGGGCTTCTACCGTATACAGTGCCTTCATTAATGTTTGTAAACCACGTGACCACGCGATTTTGGTTTGTAAAAGTGGCTCCACTGCTTGGTTTCTTTCCTATTTACAATGTTGCCACAATGGAAAAAAGTTTATAAAGTTTTTGCCACATTTATTTTTTTCTGTGACAATTTACCAGCTTCTAAACTCCGAACAAAGCAAAACATGTGTAAATCATTATTATTGATTATAATAACATCCTAAAATGTTAAAATTCAAAAAAAAACAGAATCAGTGCAGGTTAGAGGTCCAAAGAACACACCTTTTATGAGGAAAAATATTAGTGTTGGCAACACAGCAAGCTCTGTTTCGACAGTAGACTTGACTAACACTACTGACAGACCATTGTTGGCGTTAGCGGTATTTGGATAGTTTTTTTTTGGAAAAGTTTTAGATTTTTTTGATCAAATTATGTTTGAAAACGAACCTTACAAGCTTAAAATAGTTCTTTTCAGAACTACTTTTCATATTTCGAGTTTTAAAGGCAAGTTACATGTGTTTTTGTTATTGAGGTTACGTAAATAAAACTGTTTTGTTTACTTTTAGAAAATGTTTAAAATGTGGACTGTGGAACAAGATGCCTTTATAATAATGGCACATTTTGAAGTGCAACTCGTAATGAGGATGGAACTTGGTAATATTCTCTCCAAAGTTGCATGGACCAGTTTAGAGAAAGTTTTCCTGACAATCTTGTTGAGTACGAAACATTTGTCCATCACAGACATGTGCTAATCAATGGCTTTGAAAACAAGAATTGCATTTGTAAGGGCCTACCGTACTTACAGAACCTGTTCTTGATATACGTGCTCGAATGGAGCACATTCCTAAGAAATCAGTGGAGAAGTTGTCTACTCAGTCCGGTAAAGATACTATTTTAAATAAAAATTTAAATTAATGTTTACAGTGCCATATTTTTTTTTTAGAAATGTTTGTTAGTTCTTGCCATAAAGCACTAACCAAAAACTTGAAAATGCACCCATATAAGGTCACAGTATTGCAATAATTCCTTCCACCAGATTTTAGAAAGAGGATGCAGTTTTGTCAATGGTTTAATGAGATTCTTAACAATGAATGATGTTTTGGACCGTACTTTCTTCTCTGATGAATCGTGGTTTCATTTGCCCGGTTAAAATAATTGGAATTTTTTGTACATTGTTTTATCTTAAATTCTTTTAGCATGTAATAATTCTCCTAATTTTTTTTATTATGTAACTTAGGTAGTGTAATTTATTAATAATGTAAAAATAAATGTAAGTCATGTCCATCATTTTAAGTCAAGTAGTTATTTAAATAATATGAATAAACTGTGTAAACTAAGAGTTACTGTGACTTGAATTTTCCTATTAAGTTTAAATTGACTAAAATCCAAAGGTATAATAAAATGCAGGGTGTTACTTAATGGTATGTCATAATTTGAAGGAGGCATTCCTGGATCGATTTTAAGTCGAAAAGTTCATATAAACGTGGGCCCTAAAATGCTTAGTTATTAAGATACAGGGTGTTAAAGTTTTATTTTATTTTCACTTTTTAATACATTTTTCAAAGACGGTTTGAGATATTGAACTGAATTTTGGCACAGGATGTTATGGCATAAAACACACTTTTCAGATGTTCATTTAATTTTTTTTTGCAACCAGTGGCGTAGCTATGACGAATTTTCAAAACAATTTTACAAAAAAAATACTACGCCATTGACTTGGGAAAATAATTATGATTTTATAATAATTATCAATCAATTATAAACAAAAATCCCTCTTTCATTTTTTGCGTAAAACTTACCGTTTGGGAGAAATCGTTAATTAAAAAAATGTCTTATGTACCCAAATTGCATCTTGAAAAATTATTATTGAAATAAATCAAGTTAGCTTTGCTCGTTGCCAGCGATTGTTGTTTTGTTGTTGTAAACATTATGACACTGACGTTAATTATCATTCTTGATTGTGTTAAACTTTTATTTTCAATTTTAAATACATTTTTCAAATATTTATTTTTAAGCTATTTTCTTACAAACTAGTGAACAAAAAGCAATAACAATTAAATACAATACATACATAATTTACAAAAAATGTTGGAAATGACCACCTCTCGCCTCTATGCAGGCTTTGCTCTTCTTCTCATTGAATTACGAACCCTTTCAAAATTCCATGCGTGTTTCGGATGGTTTCACATCCGTCAATAATTCTATTTCTGAGTTCTTCTAATGTCACAATTGGTGTATGATAAACTAATGTTTTTAGGTGTCCCCACAAATAAAAATCTAAACTGTTCAGGTCAGGCGATCTAGGTGGCCAAAATTGTGGTCCTCCACGGCCTATCAATGATTTTGGTATGCTCTATTTAAATGTCACGAGCCAATATGCTAAAGTGGGCGGGAGCATCATGCATAAACCAAAGTTGTTGCCGTAACTGAAGAGGAACATTTTCAAGAACAAAGGCAAATCATTTTGGAGAAAATTACAATAATCCTGTCCATTAAGTCCTGGTAAAAAAAATGGTCCAATTAAATGGTCGGATACGATACCGATCCAAACGTTCAGTGAAAATTGTTCTAAAATGTGTCTCTGTAATCGCATGAGGGTTTTCCTGGGCCCAGTAATGATTGTTATGGAAATTGGGTTATTGCATTTCTTGAAAATTTGCATCGTCCGTAAACAATATTTTGGCATCAAAATGAGGATTTTCTGTACTTTTGAGATTACCATCTACAAAATTGGTACGTGGTTCATAATCTCTGGGAAGCAATGCCTGAACCCTTTGTATGTGAAAATGATATAACAAAGAATCTCTAAAATTCTCCCATACCGTCTTGTAGCAGATGTTTAATGCCATACCTATTTTTCGGTACTTGTGGTTGGATCCTCTTCGACTGCATGCAGGACAGCCTCCTCCACTGCCGGTGTTCTAACTGTACGGGGCCTTCCCTCGGAAATATTAGCTTTAAAACTGCCAGATTCAGTCAGACAACGATGAATGTTTATAAATGTTCGTCTATCTGGGAGAGCGCGATTAGGATACCTTTCTTGATACAAACGCCGCGCCTCCACAGCATTACCATTAGCTAGACCATAAAGGAAATGCATTTGTGTCATTTCCAAATTAGAATAATTTACCATTTTTTTAACTAGCAAAATGCACGTTTTAAGATCGAAGGAGAAATAAATACAAACTGTCAAGAATGATAATTAACGTCAGTGTCATAATGTTTACAACAACAAAACAACAATCGCTGGCAACGAGCAAAGCTAACTTGATTTATTTCAATAATAATTTTTCAAGATGCAATTTGGGTACATAAGACATTTTTTTAATTAACGATTTCTCCCAAACGGTAAGTTTTACGGCAAAAATGGAAGAGGGATTTTTTGTTTATAATTGATTGATAATTATTATAAGACCATAATTATTTTCCCAAGTCAATGGCGTAGTATTTTTTTTGTAAAATTGTTTTGAAAATTCGTCATAGCTACGCCACTGGTTGCAAAAAAAAATTAAATGAACATCTGAAAAGTGTGTTTTATGCCATAATATCCTGTGCCAAAATTTAGTTCAATATCTCAAACCGTCTTTGAAAAATGTATTAAAAAGTGAAAATAAAATAAAACTTTAACACCCTGTATCTTAATAACTAAGCATTTTAGGGCCCACGTTTATATGAACTTTTCGACTTAAAATTGATCCAGGAATGCCTCCTTCAAATTATGACATACAATTAAGTAACACCCTGTATATTAACGGATCTTTGTTAAACTCAACATAGTCAAGGGAACATGGCACCAAAATTTGAATTCTATTTTACGTGAAAATAACAAAGGAAAAAAAATAACTTTGGAATTTTATAACTTGTTTTTGAGTTTACATATTGGAAAGAGCAATACATATTTAAAAAAAAATTACTACTTTTATAATTATTTAAAGTTAAAACATAATAAATTTATCTTTTTTTTTATTTTTTATATTATATTCAAATAGTAACGATTTAAACTTCTACAATAACATAAAATTAAGCCCAATGCAAAAACAGACTTTGCAGACTAAACTGACGAACTTAATAAATTATCGTATATTTCTAAGTAACAAGGCAACTAGATGTACAAAAACCTGTGCTAAACCCCGAAAATAGAATGGTTATTTGATAATCTAAGGACAGGGTTTAAATATACTACAATAAAGTTTTTTTACCAAAGTGAATTTCTAAAAAAGCAGGTTATTCAGATAGGAATATGACGGAATCATCTTACTCATAGCGTAAAGATGAGTAGGTACTGTTCATTTTTAGTTTTTTTTTTGTAAAGTTAGTTAACTGGATAAAAGTATTATAGGCTTACTGAACAATTATTGGTTTTAATAATTTTGTAATACTTTATAACCACTAAAGCTACCAAATGCTTAACTCAAATCTGTATACAGTAGATACAACTTGTTGTTTGTTGTCTAACCCGTTAGCTAAATATTACCTTATACAACATAAGTTATAAATGGTTAAGCCTAGGGGAATGAAGCCATATTGTTTATGTGAAGTTACTGGTTTTGCGTGATTAAACAGATAAGTAAATCTTAAATAATTTTCCAGTAAGTAGAAAATAAAATTTACTTTATATAATTTTACTGTATTAAAATAAATTTTTGACAATAAGAATCCCATGCTTTACAAAAAATTAGAAGCGTCTTGTTTTATTAATTGGTCACATTATTTTTGTCATTTTATACAGATAAAAATAACCTTTTTTAAAATTAAATGTTATGTTTTGTAACAGCTCGTTATAAAAACACAAAATAGGAAAATGAGCGTCATTTGCTCTTAAAATTCAATTGACATACATTAATAAAAATAATTATTTTGCTATAGAATTTTACGGGCCTAAGATCTGAAGATCGTAGGGAAACAACAGAGTATCACTATCGTCGACTAAGACATTTGGCTCTTAGAGATCGCTTCTGTTCGACTGCAAAATGCAAAGCATTAAAATTTTTGAAATTTTAATGACTTGATCTTGACTGATCTGACTTGAAGCATTTTTTTTAATGTACAATAAAAACAAAAGTTCAATACAATTTTGTTAATTAACAATTTTCTAACTTGTTAAAAAATTAAATTTAAGCTATATTTTTAACGAAAATACATTCTTTAAAGTGTTCTGAATACATCAAAATTTTTTAAAATTTTTCAATCAATATTTAATACCCTAAAAAAATTATTTACTGTGACGTACTCGGTTTTGACGCGCGGCTTTCCATTTTTACCGTCAAATTAAAACTATAAATAATGGAGATAGAAATCCAGGAGTTGGGAATTTTTTTATGAGAAATTTCCTTCTCTTCAAGAATTTTTTTTGCAATTTCCGCTATTTCTTATGGTTTTTAGGTGATCATTAAATTAAAATAGCTTTTTTTCGTGTTTTCTAAATAACAATTGCATTTTTTATTGGCAGAGAAAGTCCTCAAAACGCCTTTCTCAGGTTTGTAATCCGCGTCAAATGAGCTATCGCTTATATTTTTTCAGGTGACACACTTCTCGACCAAACTATTTAAGTTTTGTCTAGGAAAGTCAAAGATCGGCATTTAATTTAGACTAATTTGTAAAATTTAGGACGTCCACGAAATTTTATGATGTTTTTTTGCTGCGATTATTGCAAGGTGCAGGCCCAAAAAACGTAACCTAATTTGTCATTAACTTTTTAACAAAGAAAGATATAAAAATATATTTTAGTGACATGAGTAAGAGCTTGTTAAAACGTTATATTGTTAATAAATTAGGGCAATTAAAGTCAAAGAAAATTTTTTTGACAACGCAAATGAAACATACATATTTCTTGATTACAGTACCGTTCGCTTGTATTAAATCTGTTTGGATAGAGCCGAGGTTAGTCCTATAATAGGCTTAACATTAATTAACTGGAATAGGCTTAATGTTACATGACAGTATACGCGGCTTGTCATATACAGGATTTTGCTCGCTCCTCATCCCTTATTGATGATTACACAGCCATCCTAAGCTAGATTATTTAAAAGCAAAAACTGACATTTTCTTAAAAACAAACATTGTTAGGTTTATTGTTGGTATATATATATATATATATATATATATATATATATATATATATATATATATATATATATATATATATATATTCATATATATATATATATATGCAACTATTGCCTTTTGAAAGCGACATAAAAATCCAAGTTGTACAAGCATGTCAAGATTGTTTTGCAACTTGTACACAAAGGAGAAATAATTTTTAGAGACTTCTATTTTATCCAATGATTAAACTTTATTATAGCAGCTTCCATTCATAAAATGTATTATTTTATGTATTATTATAATTATCTCTATTAAGAGATCATTCCTAATTTAATTGTTTATGATATACCGAAAGTCATACTGATTAAAGTGTTGGTAATTATTAAAAATCATTTATTTAAAATTTAAAGTCTAAAATAGTTATTTTAGAGACAACCTATTGTTTTAAATTGTACGTCATATTTAAAATCCACTTAGTTCAAATTTATTTGTGATATATTTTTTTAAATACGTTGTTTAATTAAACAGCGTTAAAATTAAAACACCAGTCTATAATCTAAAGTCGTGTATAATAAACAGAAAATACTAAAAACTTTAGAAAACTTAGGATTCAGACAAAATTTACAAGAAAAGTTAAAAAACAAATAACATTTTTAGTTTGTATTTAGCCCATTTTTAAAAACACACAAAATATTAAAAAAACGAAGTAAAGTCTTTGTATAATCTTAAGGATCGACACTACCATTTTTGTTTTCTTAAACACGAAACTATGGTTGTCATTTTTTCTTACAAGATATTTTTGTTTTAAACTTAAAAACAAAAATAATTAAAGGTACTGGCTTCCGAGTTCTGCATTTTTTTTTAAATTGTTCTAAAGCCTTTTTATCATTTTTTTAAATTAGGTAAACCAGAATTATTAAAAAATTGTTAAAAGTGGTAAAAGTTTAAAACGTGAGTATGACATCTTTTATTATTAGTAAAAAAAATATTTTTTTTACAAAATAAAGAATATATATATAAAATTCTACAAAAAATCTAAATTTTTAGTAAATTGTAAAGTGAAAGTCTACCCTTCCGACAATATAAATAAAAACATACAAATATTTCTTTAAATAAATAAACCTAATTAAAATGTAAAAAATTAAATATTTTTTAATTGGTGTCCTCTGGTATTAAAAGAAAATATTATTAAAAAGAAATAAAATTTAAATTTACTTACAAATATAAAGGGACACATACAAAAAAAATACTTACATAATTTTAAGTAAATTTAAATATTATTTTTTTACTAGAGACACCAATAAATAATATTTTATTTTTCTACATTTTCATTTATTTAAAGAAATAATAAAATATTTGTATGTTTTTACTTATATTGTCGCAAGGGTAGACTTTCCCTTTACAATATACTTAAAGTTTAGATTTTTTGTAAAATTTAAAATCAATATATATCTTTCATTTATTCTAAAGAAAAGCCAAATATTTTTTTTTCTACCAAAATAATCCCAGAAAAATAAATTAATTTTTAAACATCCCATATTATTGTTAAAGTTTTTTAAAGCTTTCTAAAGACTGTTTATTTATTTTTATCATTTAAAAAACCGTAAAATTAACACACAAAAAAATTGGTTTTAGTATTATATAACATTTAGGTATTTTTTAAAATATTTTACACCTTTTAAAAATCTTATAAATGATGGCTTTACTAAAAAAATCAACTTTATATTGTTGCGAAACACTCAATGTGGTGCTAATATATTAATATTAAATAAATATTTTCTTAAACTGTTGAAAAGTTTTTATACCTTAAATATTGTAAAAACAGCTTCTTGCTACAACAAAGGAACCTGCACCCTACAACAAAAACGGCAGCGGCCTACAACCTAATTGGGGATTGTTAAACGGCTGTAATTATGCTAAAGACAGAGGCTAATGTTCGAAAGTGTCGAAATCTCTTAGACGCGTCTTGCAGTGGCAAAAAAGACATTTTTCGTTTAATCTATCATTGTCCTTTTAACGCTTAATTTACTTTACTGTACGTCTTGATAAATTAGTTTTCTAGGGCTTTTCAAATTAATTAAAACACCTGGCTACACCAACAGCAGGGCTAAACATTCTGTCTTAACTGCAAAGTGGCTTTATATTAGGCTATTACCGTGTATGCATTTTAAAGTCTGTCTTACGGTATAAAATAAAAGCTATTTTATGTGGAGTTTTTAATGCTTTAATGGTTAGTTTACGGCTCTAAAATAGTGCCTTAGTATTACCAGCAATTTACCAACACCTATAAAATAATGATTAAAATGAAGGCAATAAAATATTTAAACCTAAGCAAAAAATAATTGTTGTGGTTAGGTTATTTTGGCAGACTGGTGCCATCACAATTCACTATAAATAGAATATTAAGTAACCTAGAAGTGAATAACGTCAAAAAATTAACGAGTTTGCAAAATGTTTTTGTATGTTTACCTGCGTATACTAAGTAAAATAAATATTTTTTTCAAAATGTTTGAAACGGAATATCTTGAAAACCAATCGTTTTACTGCCTCAATTTTTATTAGGCTTATTAAAGAACATTTCAAACAATAAAAAAATACAGACGAAAACTAGTCATCCTTCTTAAAAAAAATAATGACTTTAGGATTACTGCTTGGTAGTTGAAACAACGAAAAAAAATTTAAGGTCATAAAGAGCTTTCAGCTATTCCATTTAATAAATTTTTGGTCCGAAAACTCTAAAATTAAAAAAATGGGCAAAACCTGGGGGTCCACTTATAATCGATCGCACTTAACCTAAACTTATAATAATTTGTGTCTTAAATAAATAAATAAACATTGTTACTTATGCCCAAGAAATTGCTTTCATTCGTTAATAACTTGTCCCAAAAAATAGCACCACCTTGTAACATTCGTAGCATTTAGGCAAACAGTTGTTTTTGGGGTTTCTCAATTACTAAAGCGAATATTAATTTACGCACGATATTTTTTAATTTCCCGCCCCGGCCCTCTAATTAAACCTAAACTTAAGTTTGAACAGGTCCGGCAGCTTGAAAAAGCATTTATGGGAAAATCTTCAGTTAAATCCTAATTTGTGCCTTGTTTGTTAGTGTAAATCTTTATGGTTGTTATTTCTTTTTTGGTGTAATTTCCGGTATGCAAATCTATTCGTGCCATTGAGTATTGATGAAAGCATTATTTCACGTAACTTTTAAATCCTTGGTTTTAGGGTCCGATTTCGGAAGACTGCAGACGACATTGTGAAACCCTCTGTAGTAGACAAATTCCTTTTCGTTTGACATCAGAGATTGACCTTTTTAAAATGACTTCTGTCTAACCGGCCCAGCTGCAAAGGCAATTTTTTGGTTTGGAAAACCCTTTAGGATATCTTTGTGAAAACCATTAATTTTTCCATCTTAAGCCTATAAAGATAAGGCCGGTTTCTTTTCATTTCCTTGACGTATCCTTTCATTCTCCTTTCGTTCTTTCTTTCTTTCCCAGTTTGGGGAAAAATTTCTTGACTCCCGACGAACACGTGAGCCCCTTTTAAGCCTGTTCAAGACAACCGGAGTACTCCTTGTTGAGTCGGTTTGTAAGCTCCTTTAGCTGCTAACGACCATCCTAGCTCAAAAGTCAACATCAGAAGTGTGTTTAGAAGTTAATTTTGAGACCGACTCAGTCCACGTGAGGAGCACGCAGATGTTCACCACCTTATTTTTTAAAAGGTTTTTATTACAGTATCCTTTTTTTAAAAAAACTAATTAATAACATATAATTTTAAATTTCTTGTAACTATTTCCTATAAAATTTCCTTTTTGTTTTAATATTTTCCCTTTAATTATATAGCTTGATTGTAAGTAGCGGTTTAAAGGTTTCCTTTCCTTAAGATCTTTGTTAACTTTTTGTGACCTTTTAACTTTCATTTTAAGCTATTTTTTTTATTAAAGAATACCTGATTTTTAAATATTGTTTTTATTTCATGTTGGGACGGGTTTTTATTTCGGCCTGTCTATAGGGGGTTTTACCTTTAATTTGTCATTACTGTTTTTATAACTGTAGATGGCGCCCAAATTTCAATTTCTTAATTTGTGACAAATTACCACAGAAGGGATTTCAAATTAACAACTTAGTATTTGTTCTGGCCTGTACGGGGAGAAGGAATATTTAATTAGAAACCAGACCTTTCCACGACTAACAGAACGACCGTAAGGCATTTTGTCCAAATCCATGGCTAGTATAACATCATTTAATTTGGACAATCTCATTATAACTATTAGCCAAAGGTAGGTTATAACCTAAATCAAATTCAAATTTTGTGTGATTGCACATTTATTTTAAATAATTGTTTTCAAATAGTTTGACCTTTGAGAAGTTGGTGACAGTATCTAACATTTTGAAAACATGCACATTTATATGAAAATTAACAAGTAAATAATGTGGTAACTAAATAAATCTTACCATTTTTTTATCGTGATGTCAAACTAAAATGAAAATTCATATAAAATAGTTTAAATACTTAACGACAAAAACACCTTAGTTTATTATATGTTAAAAAGAGTGGATCACTTAAAACACAAACATAAAAAAACGCTTAACATCTCAACAACAGTAAACTTGTTCATTGTAAAAATTACGATGGAAAAAGAAGAAAGCAACAAATTACGGTTTATTTATGACCTAGTTAAAAGTTAATCCTAAAACATTATGGACTATAAATTTTAATATATTTTTTGCTTTGACTGGTTTTTGAAATAAATTTTAAAATTTTTATTTACGTTTAGAACTGCCAATATAAAACAAGATGGGTTGTAAAGTTTTTTAAAAAAAAAAAACTAGATTAATAAAAATAAGTGGTATTTATATATATATATATATATATATATATATATATATATATATATATATATATATATATATATATATATATATATATATATATATATATATATATATATATATATATATATATATATATATATGAATGTATATTTTGTTAAGATTGTTGATATCTGTTTTGTCATTTATGGCGTGCTTTTTTTTTTGAATTTCAATCATTTTTAGAAATTTTTTTGTTTTGTTTTTAATCCTTATTTCATTAAAATTGAAATTATGTCCCTTTCCTTTTTGTGGTTGATTAAGGCTGTTGCATTTTTTTGTCGTATTTGAGGCATTTTGGCCTTTTTCAAAAAACATAATATTGAAATTTGTCGCAAAGCTTAAAACCTACTATTAAAAAACTTTAGTAACGAAAACACCAAAAACCAAAAAAGTAACATTATACATCAACATGACTAACCACAACTAATCACAGCTTTCACCAACCACGAAATGAAAAGGGCAATTTAAATAAAATAAGAATACTTAAAACAGAACAAAACCAGAAAAAAAGAGTATTTTTAGAGATGATCGAAATTCAAAAAATTAAAACTCCATAAATGATAAAAAAAATATCAACAATCTTAACAAAATATACATCGCCCTTTTATAGCAAACAGGTTATGTCTATTATTGACAAAAATAGATTTTCCATTGTAATGTTAAAAATATATACACCTAATTGTGTAATAACGTGAATTTTCGTTTAAAAAGTACGCTTTGTAAAGAGTTTTTTTTTAAATTCATATGACACTAATTTTACTGACTTTGTTTCTGATACCTAACTTTTAGATTTAAAATAAATCAAAAATGATTAAAACGTTATTCGTTAAGTACTAAAAAACAAAGTGTTTTTATATTCCTACCTACATAAAACCAAGAAACCAAAAACGGAAATACTATAGTATGTTACTAATTATTATTTAAATAAATAAGGTGTACATAAGCAGTTTTTTGCATTTTCAATAAAATACCTTTTTTTTTAACGGAGCTGTACCTAAAAAAATGTTCAGGAACCTATTATGTCAGGTATGAAATAAGGATTATAAATAGGAACGAAAAATTTAAAAATTATCAGTGGCTTTCTTATATTTTTAAAATTAATATTAAATAAGGGGGTATGCGCACGCCCCTGGTAAGTCCATTAGATTCTTATTAACATTAAAAGGTTCTTCTACATAAATAGTGTAAATATTTAAAGGTTGAGAAAAATATGACATTTTAATTTTTCAAAACTACAAAAAAAGAACGAAAAACAAAATAAAATTTACCACCCTGTCTTTTAGAAAGAAGATATTTTTTGACATATGGTATTACGTACTTTTTGTTTATAAACACACTTGAAAAATTACCTTCTTAAATATAATAGAATACTGACGAAACACCATGTATATTTAGTTTGTAGTTTCTTTCCAAAATGACCCGAAGTAATTTAGCTTGGTATAAAGTTAATTTCATGAAAAATGTATCTTTAATCTTTTCTAATGTCGCCACCTAACAATCTGTAACATCCTTTTTGAACTTTGGAATCTCGGGAAACTTATATTCTTAATATTGTAAAAGTTTTCGTGTGCTTTGCAAACCGAAAATATTAACTTAATATTCTCGGGTACATAACATTATCTTCATTTTGTACGTTTCATTACGTAACTATTTAGGCTCAAGTTGAAGTAGAAGCAAAATTTAGACACTCGTTTGTAGTAGAGCCGAATTTGAATATGTATGAACTGGTATAAACTGCTTTACATTTATTTATCCCTTATAAAAAGGATTTTAGAAATTACCTAACACTTTAAAGGGTGAGCTTGATAATGTAAATATGGGCTTCTTGGATTAACTTAGAGCAGGATGTACAAAATTAAGGCAGTTTCATTGGAATCTAGTTATAAACCCCCAAAATAAAACAAATGGGCAAAAAAAAAAAAAGAAGAGGGGTGCCATTGGAAGCTTGAAAATTTGAGGTATTCTAAAAATAGAGCTGGGATATCCTTAAAAAAAGGGAAATTTATTTACTGACCCCGGGTCCTCGTTAAGGAATCAAATAACCAATACAAATCCCTTTCTTTTAAAAAAAAAAATTGAATCTGGGAACGATTTCTATTTTGGATCACAAACCGGATCATTTTAGTTTATACTTACAAATGGTAACTACGAATATACCTTATAATTGATGATAAATCGGGGGGCAAAGATTTTAGCGGAGCCGAGCCGCAAAAAAAAATTTAGCCTTATTTCAAAGTGCTGTAACTCTTAATAATATTGGTAATATTTTTAAATTAGAATATGTTTTTTTGAGATTAAAAAATTCCCCCCACATGGAACATTTCTTTGAACTGTATTCCAAAATTGCGATGCTAGATCTTCATAAGGTTTTTAAAGTAATTCTTCCTTAAGCAATTATAAAGGGGGTTTTTTTTTTTTTAAAAAATTTTAAAGTCTTTTTAAACTTTTTAAATAAAAAGTATTAAAATTTTAAATTTTTTTGGCAAGGCACCCTGAGAGCAATAAAAAATGTCCCATTTAAAGTCTCTAGAGTTATCTGAAAAACATTTAAAAAAATTTTAAGATTGAAAAAAAAATTTTAAAATCAAATGCAAAAAATTTCTGCCCTTTTTTTATACCACACTCTATGGTTGAAAGAAATGTTTTTCTTTTGGTCTGTAAAACAACATTTTTGGTTAAAAAAAT
This sequence comes from Listronotus oregonensis, assembly GCA_019359885.1. Taxonomy (NCBI): domain Eukaryota; kingdom Metazoa; phylum Arthropoda; class Insecta; order Coleoptera; family Curculionidae; genus Listronotus; species Listronotus oregonensis. The sequence continues at coordinate 17,903 of JAHBCN010007005.1, forward strand.
CACCGTTAGTTGTTTTCCCCTTATTTAACAATTTTTATGGGCAGATGTTTTAAATTTTTCTTCTTTATTTTCAACACCACATGATGCTGATAAAAAAAATTAGTAAAATTTAAAATTTTAAAAAATGGGGTTCAAATCTGGTTTGGCATTTATAAACCTTTTGCCTTAGATGCAGGATAAAAGGTTTTTAAGGGTTCTGGGTAAAATCAAAAATTATTAATTTTAGTCAAAACCTAGAAAGTCAAAAAGATTAAAGGGATTTTGGCAGTTATAAACGATTTGTTTTAAATTAAAAATACAAAAAAAACCTTTTTTTTTGTTTGGATCCTTCAAACGGAAGTTTTCCGGATCTTTTAAAATTAAAAAAGAACCGGATGGGAACCTTTTTTAAAAATAATCGTTCCGGCCTCCGGTTTAAAAAGGAATGGATTCGATTTGTTCCCAAAAGGATTTGATTCCCCCCCCAGCTCCCTAAAAATAAATCCCTTTTTTCAATATTTTGTAGCTTTATTAAAACATGAAACATTTTTTAACGTATTTTAAAAATTTTTAAAAAGAAATATTTTATCAAGTTTCTTTTAATTTTTTGGGGTTTTAAATAATGAACACTATACCTCCCGGGTTTTTTTAAAATTATCACTTTTTTTAAAAGAAAATATTTTTTAATCTCCATATTAACTTATTTCTTTTAAAAATTTTGTTCCCAAATTTAAACAGTTTGTACAAATAAATAGTCCCGTAAATTATCCCAAAATTTTACTTTATTAAATAATAACTGTATAAATAAAATAGTAATCGAAATTTTTTTTCTTTCAAAAATATAGTGTGCTTACAAGTTGGTGATAGATTTTTTTTTAAAAACCAAAGGGGCCGTATTTGGTTTTTTAATTTTTTTTTTTATTTAAAAACTGAAGAATTTTACCAACACCAAATATAAACCAGTTACTATTGGCCAAAAAAAAATACTTTGGAAAAAAAAATATTTTGGAATTTGGGAAAATTTTTTTTGGGGAAATTTCTTTTTTTAAATCTAATTTAAAAAAGATATCTTTTATATTTTTTTTAATTAAATTAAAAAAATATCTTAATTCCCCAAATTTCGAAAAATATCTGCTTTTTTTTTAAAAAAAAGGCATCTAAATATTTGGTTGAGAACTTTATATAAAAATTTTAACGGTTATGTTTTTAAAAAAACATAAAATTTTCAAAATTTTAATTCGACGAAAAATTTAACAAATTGACGGAAAAATACCCCTATATATTCTTGTAAAATTATTATTTGAAGGGTTTTTAAAAAAACTATTTTGGGGAAATTTTTTTTTTTTTTAACCCAATTTCTCTTGGTAAGACAATCTGGTATACATTTCGTGGGGTGCCATGTCTTATTTTTTAGATATATTTTTTCAAACCCAGATAGAGCCTTTTTAAACTATAGTAACTGATAAAAATACTTTGTTGATTGTTAAATTACACCAGTTTAAAATATCCCCAAATCAACTTTACCAAACAAATTTTGGAGTTAGAGACATTCACAAAATATATGTAAATATATATATATATATATATATATATATATATATATATATATATATATATATATATATATATATATATATATATATATATATTTATATATATATATATATATATATATATTTATTTATTTATTTCGTTAATAACTGGATCCCAAATTGTGGGTTTCATACATTAAACAAAACTAAACGTAAAAAAAAGTTTAAAAATTTTTTTTTAAACCTCTAAAAATTAAAAAAATTTTTTTTAAATTAAAAATTTTTCATTTTGAGTTTTAAAATTCAGCGCCGGGTATTACTTTGTTTGGCTTTTTTAGTATTCGTCATGGCAATTTTGGGTTAATTAAACAAAAAAAAAAATAACTATTAATTTTACCTTAAAAATTACCGTTCCTTTTAAAAGTGAAGGGAACTTAATATTTTGCAAGTTTTATAAAATATTAACGCACTATATTAAAACATGAGAATCCCCCAAAAATATTAGGGGATTGACAAATTTTAGCAAAAAATAAAATTGACAGAATATTTTTTAAATTACTTGTTCAGTAATAAAAAAGTAAGAAGTTAAAATAGGAATATATATGGTTGTGAGACATGTACACGATACTTCTTGGGTACTCAGTACGGGTGGTCTGGGTCTGGATCCGCATTGATGAGGGGTTTTTTTAATAAAACACATCTTTAATATAAAATAAAGGTTATTGTATTAATTTGAAAGTAAATGAGTTTTAGTGTTATAAAATTTTAATGAGCCGCCAAGAGAAGGAATGTAGTGTCACTGGGTCAGTGCCTTAAATAAAAGCCTCAATAAACTCCCCTTTAAAAGGGGGATTTTTTCTAATAAAAAATTTAAAACGTAATTTTTTGTCTTCAAACGTATTCCCCGGATTTTCGTTAGTGCTTTTGTGTGACATTATCAGAGAACCCTTATTTCTAGTAACTGATATTGGGGGATAAAATAGCGAAGCACAGCAAGATAACCATCAATTCAAAAGAAATCGCAGTATTAAAATTAAACAACTTATTTTCGTTAAAAAAGCAATTTTTTAAAAGCAATTACATTAAATTAAGGCTTTAAAAAGGGGCTTATAAATGGAAATAATTAAGAGTAAAATACACTTCAATTAAAGACGCAAAATATACACTTTTCTTGTGTAGGTAAAAAAAAAAAAAGACGTAAAATTTTTTATCAATATTTTTTTAATATTTAAAAAATGTTATGGTTTAAAAAAAAAAAATCTGGACTTCCAGTGTCTTTATTTGTTAATTGTTCCCTTTCGGTTAGTGATCTATCTCCAACCATTTTCAAGTCATAACAAAAAACTATTCTTAAAGCAACGACTTATATATATTCCTTATTCACCGAAGCACTGACTTTTCATGGTTTAGCAACGGCTTCCAGATATTCGAATATCAAACCAGACTACCTAAATACATTTTGGTTGTTTACATTTATTACAGCTTCTTTAAATATGCTGTTCTTCCAGTGGGTTTTTTTTTTTAAATAGTTTTGCTTCCGACCATTGTATGCGAAGTTGTTTTGACCAAGCGAGTTCGGTAATCCCGACTTCGACGTTTCACCTGTTTCGTATGTTTGTGTTCTTTAACTCTAACCAAGTAGTTTTTTTCGTTTCCTCGTGCCTACCACAATTACAGGGAATTTCGTAGATACGTCATTATTTAAAACATGTTTGCCTGATCTCGTCTTAGTAAGAATACCTTTTTAAATAGTTTGAGATTTAAATGCCGTTTTCCTATACTTATTTGGATTCTGCGGATTTTCCGCAGTTCCAATATATGAAATTGTCATAAATTTTTGGTCATGTGGAGTCTCGCTTAAGTTAGAGTTTTTGGTTTGTTTTTTTAGATTGTTTCCTTTGCCATTCTCTCACTTAATCTGTTCTCCTTAAGATCCCTAGTTATGTTACTTATTTTCTCTTGCAGGGATTCTTTACTGTTACATAAGGTCACTGCACGATTATATACAGTACGTATAACCCCCTGATTCGTTTCGTTAGAGTGATTAGAAGTCTTTAACAAATAAAGACAATGGAAGTCCAAAATTCAAGGAGGACACTAGATTAGACACAGATTTCTCTATTTTCTAGAGAAAAATGAAAAGATGGACAAAAAGCCAAATTTCTAACGCAAATACTAATTTTCGTAATTGTTACATATTAAGTAAAATAAATAGGGATCACGCTGATAAAACAAAGAACTGTTTTAGTCATATTAAAGCCAGCAGGAAAATATAATTTTAAAAAAAAATCCTAATTAAATGTTTTAAATGTGGATTTTAATTAATTACCTTTTGTTCTATTAAACAAATTTTGTGATTCAAACACAAATTTTTGTTTGGAATAAGAGTTTAATATTTATCAAAAAATATTAAAGCATTTAAAATCAAAATTAAAAGAGTTTCATTGTTTAATTCACATCCCAAACACATTCTTCTTTACCTAAGGTTCATCCTGGCATTATTTGTGGCCCTTGTATGGCTATTATAGGGACAAAAGTTATGCTCATAGTAAACGATAGATGTAAAGTAGAGGTTTGGGGTGCGGTCCCCTTAATTTAATTATGATTAATGATTTCCAGGTCAATTTTCATAATAACGTTCTTTAATAAACGGGCTTTCCTATTAATTTGCATTTCTGGCCAGTAGAGGAAATTTTGAATTTAGTAAAGTCATTCTACGTTTAATTTTAATCTACTTGTAGTGCCACAAAATCAAATCAGGGATAATGTATTTCCCAGACCGACTAAAACTTTAACTTTCAGTTCAAATAATATATATATATATATAATATATATATATATATATATATATATATATATATATATATATATATATATATATATATATATATATATATATATATATATATATATATATATATATATATATATATATATATATATATATATATATATATAATAAATCCTGCAGCTACATCCGTCTTATGTAGCTCATTTATTATTCACTGTAAAATTTTCATATTTGCATACGTTACCTTAACCCACGGTGCATTTTCAGAAAATAATTTTGATTATACAGGGTGTCACAAAAGTGTGACGTCACGATAATGCATTTTTTAGATTGAATGCCTCTGTATTTTTTGTATATTTAAGTAATACCTGTGTCATTTATATTCCTCCAAAATTTTGTCAACATCTGTTCGGAATTTTGGAGAAAAAAAAATAAAAAAAAACTGTTTTGCATCATTGAATTTAAAAATGAATAAAAATACCAATAGTGCTTGATTAGTAGAATTAAACAAGGAACTCATAAAGTAATGTAATATTAGTCGCTTAGGTCATGTATAATTAATTTAAACTCTACAGGGTGTCCAAAATTTAATGTCAAAATCTTTAAATTTCAAGGCACTTTATTTTACTTATTTCAAATATGAGCCCCTGTATATTTTTAGGTCGTTAGATGCAGAATTAAAAAACAAAATTTTTTATAAATATAACCCTATGGAAATTTCTAACACATTAAAAATTATTCGTTGAAAACTCATTTTGGCATGTATTTTAATAGTAATACCATTGAATAAAAATCATAGGTGGCTATGAAAAACAATTTATTGACATTAGAGTTTCCTTGTAACGTTAATTATTTCGTGGTTAAAGTTACATAAATGTTAGTCAAAAGTATTAAAAATTAAAAATTAAGTTTATTTAACATTTAAAGGTTTTTCTTAAATTAATTTAATTCAATTATTAAATAATAATAATTTACTTAATTTTTTATAATACGTCAAAATAAGATTTCATAAGTTAAATAAACTCCAATATCAATAAATTGTTTTTCATATCCAACTATCAATTTTATTCAAGGTTATTGCTATTAAAATAGGTGTCAAAATTAGTTTTCAACGAATAATTTTTAATGTGTTAGGAATTTCGATAGGGTTATAATTAGAAAAATGTTTGTTTTGTAATTCTGCATCTAACGACCTAAATATATACAGGGGCTCATATTTAAAAAAAAAATTAGGTGCTTTCAAATTTGAAAAGTTTGACACTGAATTTTCGTACCCTGTACAGTTCAAATTAACCAAACATGACATAAGCGACTAATATTACGTTACTTAATAAGTTCCTGGTTTAATTCTATTATTCAAGCACTATTGGTATTTTTAATCATTTTTAAATTCAATGGTGCAAAACAGTTTTTTTTATAGTTTTTTTTTTCTCTGAAATTACTAAACCGATGTTGACAAAATTATAGAGGAAGATAGATGACTACAAGAGGTACCTTAATATATAAAAAAATACAGAGTGTTCTATTTAAAAAAATGCAACTTCGTGACGTCACACTTTTTGTGACACCCTCTATAACCAATAATTATTTTCCTGAAATGCATCGTAGGTTAAATGTAACGTCTGCAAAATATAAAAGGTTTACATTAAATAATAAATGAGCTACATAAGACGGGAGGTGAGCTGCAGGACCCTTTATATATATATATATATATATATATATATATATATATATATATATATATATATATATATATATATAATATATATAAATATATATATATATATATATATATATATATATATATATATATATATATATATATATATATATATATATATATATATATATATATATATATATATAAAATTATATATATAATTGTAGCATCCATGGTGAGATTTCCTTTTTAGGCATAAAATTAGTAATACGGCAATTACATCATACTGAAAAAGATTTACCACTAAATTTTTAAAAAGGAAAATTTATTTTAGTTTTAAGCTCGTAATAAATTACGTCGTTGTTTTAAAATTATGTACCTTATTTACTTTTCATTAAAATACGTAGGTCGCTTTGTAAAACTTCTAAGCCCTGAGACCTTTATATTTGTTTTTTGTATATATTCTTCTAATTGGCGATTTTATCTTTTCGTGCCAGCGGATTATTCTTTAGGAGACTTGGAAATAACAATTTTATTTTAGGATAAAATATTGAAGGCTAACAAAAGTTTAACCTTTTTAGTCGTTTTTTATTTTTTTTTTGTAGCAAAATACGAGAGCTTGAGAAAAAGCGAGAGATAAAATGGTGTATTTAATCTTTTATGTCAGCGGAACGAATAAATAGACCATTAAATTTAGTACCTGCTACAGCATATACTTATGGTGGTGGTTAAATTATATATTCCGGAGCCTTAATGGAAGAAAGATTGCTAAAATGAAGCATACATAGCCAAGACAACGACCGAATAAACAAAGACAAGCATTTTTATTGGTTGTGCATCTATGAAATGTAAAATCACCACAGATTGCGTTAAGAAGTCCTATAGGCCAAAGAAAAAAATATGTTTAAGTACCTTATATATAAATTTTGCTTTGTTTTTTAACTACAGGAGGGCATATTAGCTCCATCTTGCATGTACTTATCATAGTAACCAATGGCTAACAAAAATCACCTGCATATACTGCCGCTTCTAACTCTTCTAACAAACTACCAACAAGAAAACAAAAATTTAGCAAACAAGCCAAAAAAGTTGGTTTCAAAAAACAGACTATTATACCTTTTTCATTACCTATCCCTAGACGCGTTTGACGTTGCAGTGAAGGGTTGCAGAAAGTGTTATGCATTCTTTTACAGTCTATCTTGAAAAAGCTCCAAACTTTTCAGTTTGTTGCTTTTTTTATCACTGGGGAGTCTGCTGTGAAACCTGCTGCTTGCAAAGGTTTTTTTTCTCCAAACCTTTAAATCTTTTGCTTAACTTAAGACATTTTTGGTTCTATATACTAATATATACTAAATAGACCTAAGGCCTTCGTGGACACACAAAAATACATTTGCAATTATCATTTTTCCATTGTATTTTCAACAAAAATAAATAATTTCTTTTAATATTCAAACGTATGTAATAACTTTTTCTACTAAGTCTTAAAAGATTCTCTTTTTTCCTTAAAATCAATTTAAAATACGAAAAGTATATTATTACTTCACCCTATACTTTATCATTTAAGATGGGAATAATGTCAGCGTCGTTTTTAATGCTCAAATATTCAATGTTATAATACTCTTTTGGGTACATTTATCAACCAAAGTGAGATAAAATATATTTGGCTATAGTTCCGGTATATCACGTTAGAGAACCAGCCGTTCTAGGGGAGATTTTTTTCTAATTATGAACAGATTGTGTACACGCGGCAGCCCTGATGGCATTTTAAAGGTCTTCTGAAGCCAATAAGAGTCTTCTAATGCACATTTGCGAAAAATATTACTGCCATTTTCCGACATCGCTACATTCCGATGTTGGATAAATATACCGGGTGCTTAAAATGAATATAATTTGATTTTAATTTGTATTTTAGTGGGTTAAAAATTAAATTTAAATTATTCTTTATTAATTTATAATTTTAAACTAAAATACCAAACTGTTTGGTTTACGTTTTGTTTGCGACCATTTTTTTTAAAGACGTAAAAGTAAAACTCCTTTAAACTCAAATAAGTGAAAAGATTATCATTATTTTTCTTACTATATTACTGTGTGACAGAAAATGGTAACTAGAATAAGTTTTTAACGTTTAAGCAGTAAAAAGGTAGCCATGATTACTATTTTATTGTATATAATTATTCTTTTCTTTAAGAGGGTTCTCAAGGTTGATAGGTTCAAAAAATCGATTTTGATTTTTTTGTATAAATTGTTTCTTTAATATGTCTAGAATATGGTAGTAAAGTGTTTTTTTTTTAATTTAAAGCCATTATAAAGATACAGCACTTAAAAGAGGCAGGTGTACGGAGCCCTAAGAATTATGTCGGCTTGATACCTGAGCTGGGATTCGATAAAATTATAAGGAAAGAGAATCGAAAAATAGGGATTTTATGTCCTTGTTGCCCTTAAAGGTAATTCATAAGTTTGTCACTGTTTCGAAAGAGATAAAGAAAAGGAATCAAAAAAATTGCTTACAGAATCGGGCTCCTGAGACCCTTTCATACAAATGTATGCTTAGACAAGTTTAAACAAGTTTAGAAAAAAATCGATGTAGTTATTAACGTTGTAATTTTTTTTTGTCTTGGTATCGTAGATTAATAGTAAGTTAGGATCTTTATAGTATATCTGTACTTAAAACTTCAAACGCGTTTTTCTCAAAACTATGTTTTTTAAACTTTTCACCATTACGGAATGATCCATTATTACCCTAAAAGTAAAAATAATTCTATTTTTTTTTAACAAAAAGTTGGCAAAAAATACATAAAATTTGAAATTTTTTGTTCCGAAGTCGGTTCAAAAATACAATTTTTAAAATTTTATTTTTATAATTGTTTATTTCGTCTATTTAGGTGTAAAGATTAAAACGCCGCTATTTTTTTTTAGTTTTAGATAAGCCACTCAGCTGATTTTGTGAACATTTTTTTCGAGGCAGGTGACTTCAGAGCGCTATAACTTTGGTTCTAATGAATATTTTTGGGTAAAAATTTATATGTATACTCTTGAAGTACTCCATCTCTTTATTGGTCCTTACAAAAAATACCAAAAAATGTATAAAAATCAGACCGTCAAAACAGAGAAACCCTTGAAGCAACAAAGCAAAATTTAGGAAAAACTGTCTTACGCTTAAGCTACTTTGGTTTCTGATTTGCTTACCATGATATTTATGGGAACTATTTTTACTGTTTTTCTTAATTGACAAATGTTTTTTTATGTAAGAGGGTTAATTGCATATAAAAATTATTTAATTAAAATATTAATTTAAATTAAATAATCACCACTTCAACAATATGTATACTAAAAACACAGTTTTAAAGTGTATTATATTAATTTTAAATGTAACATAACTTATGTTAAAGGTATACATTAAATTTAGATATACGTAAAGACACAAAATGATAAAAGATAGATCGATAGTCAAATAAAAATAATTACACAATTTAGTGACTAGTGATACGCCGTTTATTAAAATAAAAAATTTCGTTTATTTTACGAGTATTTCAAAATTGTAATTCTGGTTTTGTGGCTTTTCAAAAAAAAATGAAAGTTCTTTTCACTGTTATTTTTTGGGCTGTTTAGTATACCGCTATTTTTTTTAAAAATTCGATAACTCATCTAGTTACTTTTTGTCAAACAATACCGACTTTTTAAATGTTATATATATGATTGAGAAAAATAAAAATTGCTCTAAAATGTTTCAAAGTTTTAATAGAGTATAAACTCAACAATGATTTCGCCTTTTTGGAGCTTTGTCAAATGTACGTTAATACTACAGCTAAAACGGTCAAAACCAGAACCACTTAACAAATGTTTCTACTTTAAAATATGTCTCATATAGTCTCTTATAGTGGTATTTTACAAAAGATGCAGTTGTGGTAATAAATTTAGTTGTAATCGGCATGTTTACCAAATGTCCACTAATAAAGAAATATTTTTCTTAGATATATAGTATATAAAATATTTTGTTATGTTTGAAGAGCTAAGAAATCTTGGTAAAAACTCCAAATTTACACTGGAAAAAGGCAGCGGGTAATCGAAAAAGGAAACTTTTAAATTTAATATATTTAATCCCATCCTTTGCAGCCTAAACAAGTGTTGTAAAAAGGGTTTTTAATGGTTTGTGGTTTTAAAGGCAAAAGAAACGGAAAAAATATGAAACTTTTTATTACTTGATACTTCTGAAACAAATTAAATTTTTAGAGTTGTAAGCAAGCTAAAATTAGTCATAAAATTATGTACTTTATTTAGGGTTTATCGTTTCTATTATCCTTTTGCAGTAATTCGACTAATATAACCTCCAAATACTATAATATTCTAATTTATTAAAAATCGAATAAAAATTATGTTAATGTTAATTAAGTTTACCTTTTAAGTTTATACTTACCCAAACTCATTTGTTAACATGTTTATGGGACCAAATAACCATAATATTTTACCATTTTTATTTCAGTGGGTAATCTATTAGAATAAAACAGGTCGACATCATTCATATAATTTAATTTAGCATATTGTTCCAGAAAATAATGACAAGTAAGCATTTAAACAATTTTTTGTGGATATTAATTTAATTTAAACAAACATGTCTATTTTCCATTTAAAACAACTTTTTATTTTGTCAAATGGTAAATGAGGCAAAATTTTAATTGTTAAATGTAGCGTTTTTTAAATTTTAATTAAACGTACGTGGGTATGCTGCTGACAGATGTATTAAATAGTATTATATTTTAATTATTAATACGATAAAATTAAAATTCACTTTAAACAAATTTAATGTCGCAACAATAATTATGACATTAAAATATTATACATAAAAATATTTACAGCGTGAATTGGCAAAATACTCAGGAATTTATTGTTTTTATAATTAATTTTTAAATAGTAAATGGTCAGATGCCCTTTAAAGTATACGCATTAGCGTGGATTTCCGTAGCAAAAAAAATGGATTACATGATAAGTTTGATTTAGGGTAATAAGGCATTTTATTTTTAATTTATATTTATTTACTTCAAATAAAGATAACTAAATTTACAAAATTGGAATTAATCATAATTTGCTTAATTTTAAGTAATTTTTTATAAAAGTAATGCTAGTTTTTTAATACCAAATATTACACTAGAGTCCCGCTAATCCGAACCCCGCTAATCCGAAAATCCGCCTAATCCGAACAAAGCCAGGGCAACAAAAAATAATATTTATAAAATTTTAGAACTAAGAGTTAAAAAAAAATTAAGTAACGTCATACGTTTCTTAACAAAATCGAATAATTAATTATTTATTTGTTAGACACTTACAAATTATTGACTTGCGTAATTAAAAGTCAGTCATCTTCTTCTGACGCAATGCACTAAATCGGCTTTACACCATCTATTGTTAAATAATAAAGGTGTATTTAGCGTCTGACCTTTAATATTTTACATATTAGACGCTAAATCTGCCTCAAATAGACAATAATATGGCAATATGTGCAAAAATGGTGCCGAATCCGAACAGGGTTCGCTCCAAAACAGTTCAGATTAGGGACTCTAGTGATATTATTAAATTAGACGTTTAAAAAGTAATTATCTTATTTTTAAAGAAAGTACGGGGTTTTTTTCTTATAATTTGGTATGTTTTAAAAGTTATTATTTAAAGCAATACAAAACAGTGTTTTATATAAAAGTTTTAGGATTTTAGATATTATATTCATAAAAACAACTGACGATCAAAAATAGAAAAATCAAGATTAATATATTTTTAATGGAAAACCCTGTATTTTATTAAAATATAAAATATTTGCCTTTTCCCCTTTTTAAAATGTATGATATGTCTATGTTTGAAAAAGCAGTTTTGTAACAATTCGACTTTAAATTTTTATGTAATATTCAATTAAGCACCTCTCCTTAGGTCTAGTAAGCCGTGAAAGCCAAACAGAAGTTCTATGTTAAATTCAGCTTGGCCAAAGATGACGACAGATAACAAAACAAATAAATCGACGTATTGTGAACTCAAAGAAAAATTGCCTACTACCACTATTAAACCGCGAATGCAGTTGTGTTGTTTATTTTATATCAATTCATTTGTTTTATTATTTGTCGTCATCCTTGGCCAGGCGGGATCCAATATAGAAGTTCTGTTTGGTTTTACCTAATAGACCTAGGAAAGGAACTTCATTGTAAATAAAATAAAAATTTAAAGTAGAATTGTTACAAAGCTGCTTTTCCAAACATAGACATATCATATATTTTTAAAAAGGGGAAAAACCCAAATATTTTATATTTTCAATAAAATGCAGGCTTTCATTAAAAAAAAATCTATTTTCCGATCGTCGGTTGTTTTTTTTTAATGTCAAATCTTAAATTTTTATTAAAAGTCCTAAAAATTTTATAAAAACCACTTTTTTGTATTCCCTTAAACAATACCTTTAAAAGCAAGCCAAATTATTAGGATAGATCCTATACATTTCATTTATCTGTTTCTGTAAAAAAATAAATTTTAATCTTTAATGTTATCATTATTATTCGTGACGTAAGTTAAGTACTATATTTTATAATAAGGAAGTGTCTTTGTTAGGGCTAAACCGTTAATAACAAAAAAATGTAATGTTTAAATATATCAAAAAGTACGCTCCTATGCCTTTTTTATTTAAACATTACATTAAAAACAATAAAATTACCTCTTAATTAGGAAAAAAGTACATCATAAACATCCTGTAAGGGCCAAAAAAACTCCTAAAATAAGTTCTATGCTTACAAAACACCGAGTATGTAAAACTATTTTAAATTATCTAAAATTCCAGTTTGTACATATAAAACTTTTATCGATATGTAAAAAATAGGTCTCATATATTAATGGTAAAATGTAAGTTTTAATAGCCTAGAACTTTCGTGAGTGAAAAATAGTTTCCCAATATTCAAAAATTTTAATAATTGAAGAGGCATTTAATTAAGCGCTGAAAAACATGAATATATTACCATCGTCTGAAATAGTTCCCGCTTCAATTCAAAGCGATTATTGAAGTATTTTAATTACATTTCGGATGTGCAATTCGACTAAATAAAGTTGCCCTAAATTCGGAAATCGCTTGGTTACACTGCATTTGAAGCGAAAGATTCTCGTGTTTCGAATTCAACATATATTTCAATTATGTACTGTAGCTCCCTTAGGATTCAACGTTAAGGGCAATGAAATTGTTTCTGATATACAATTTTTATTGTTATATATTTGCTTTTCGCTTGCTTACTTTTATCTTTAGTATAGGAATTGTAAGTCTTAAACTCGACGGTTTTGGCTTGTATCTATCATCTTTATTATATATCTAGTAATTTATATTTAATAACAAATATGCTTAAAGCGGAACAAAAATTTAACTCCATACACATAATTAAATTATAAAATTTGAAATATACAGTGCTACTTTGCATATTATATATATATATATATATATATATATATATATATATATATATATATATATATATATATATATATATATATATATATATATATATATATATATATATATATATATATATATATATATATATATATATATATATATATATATATATATATATATATAAAAAAATATTTAAATTTTTAATTATAATATTAATAAATTATTTTATATTTAAATTTTATATTTTTAAAAATAATTATTTATTTTTATAATATTTATATTTTTAAAATTTATTTAAATATTTAAATATAAAATATATATTATTTATATATTTTTTTTATTAAAATTAAATAATATTATATTTATAAAACAAATAAATTATATAAAAATTATTATGTTTAATTTAATTTTTTCTAAGATTATTTGAATGTATTAATACTTTCGGATAGCTAATTGACTTTTATAATAATGTTACTTAAAAATTAAAGAAACCTGTATATTTTTAAATTTGATTCTACGGTCATTCTGATTAAAATTTGATATCCTATATATCTTTGTAGTTTTGAGAAAAGGCGTTAGAGCCAAAGCATAATTTGCTGATAGGGAACAAATCCTTAGAAAGTTTATTATTTTTTAATTTTTCTTCAAAAACTTTATCTGCAAAATTATAAAATTAAAAAAAATATAGTAAAATAAAACTCAAAGGGACGGCATTTTATTGTTTTCTATACCATAATATCGTTTTGAACTTTAATGCCAAATTTCTTAAAAACGTGAACAAAAATTTATATTATACAGCATTTATAGAATGTATCAAATTTAAATATACTGTGTTATTAAATTTTAATAAATATGAAATCATATTTTTAACTCCGTAAAAAGTATATATATATTTAAATATCTTAAATAAAATATATAATAATATTTTTTATATATTATTGGTTTTATAAACATTAAAAAGTTTGATCTTTAATCATTTCTAATAACAGTTAGTATAATATAATTGAATTTATATCAGAATATTTAGAAACATTTAATTTATTGTCCATTAAAAACAAAAAGATGCTTTCCTTGAAAGCTTATTTATAATACCAAAACTGGACTTAAATATAATAGTCTTTAAAATTTAAAGCCATATGTTTTTATTAAAAAATAACTTATTTTAATTTCGTTTAGGTATCAAAATAAATAATATAATATAATGTTTTAACAATGTGTTTTAGGGCAACAGTTAACCAAAATCACCCAAAAGCACTAATTGGACTTTTGAGGCGATTTTAGGTGGAGCGTTTCGGCTTTGCCCTGAAAGGCCCGATCATTGTTAAAAATTTATGACGGAAACAATTGCCAAAATTGTTTTAAAAATTGGACCAAAGTTTTTATCAAACCGCTGTCCTTTAAAGAACTTAAATAAAGTAATTTTGTGCAGAAGAGATTTATAGTCTTATTCTTTAATAACATCAAATTCTAATTTAAAAAGTTACTGTTATCTAAAGCAATAAGGTAACGTAGCTGGATTACTGACTCAAAAGCGTGGAATTTAAATTTTGCCCAGAAACCCCCGTCCCAAATTTTGTACCACTAGGTTATTTGGTTAAAAATAATTAAAAAACGAAAGCAAAATTAAAATTTACATGTTCTTAATAACTACTTTAAGGGCCCACTTTCTAACTTATTAAAATGTTGCCAGGAAGCCCCTTCAATTTGACTTAATTAAGTAAACCCTGTATATATATATATATATATATATATATATATATATATATATATATATATATATATATATATATATATATATATATATATATATATATATATATATATATATATATATATATATCTATATATATATATATATATATATATATAATATATATATATATATATTTATATATATATATATATATATATATATATATATATATATATATATATATATATATATATATATATATATATATATATATATATATATAATATATATATATATATATATATATATATATATATATATATATAATATATATATATATATATATATATATATATATATATATATATATATATATATATATATATATATATATATAAAATTCGGTCTACTAAAAGAAGTTGCAATGACCTTTAACTTGTTAAGATACTTCTTTTTGTCAGAACATGGAGGTTATTTAATATTGGATGTTGTCGTGGTTAGTTCTGTTATATATGGTTATAGTCTAGTCGAGAAGTGTGTTTCCTGCAAAAAATAGTTAGAAGGCTTTAAAAATTATGAGCGATAGCTCATTTGACGCGGAATGCAAATCTAAGAAAGGCGTTTTGAGGATTTTTTCTGCCAAAAAAATTGCAATTTTAGTTAACAAAAAAAGAAAAAAAAAGCCATTTTAATTTTTGATGATAATTCAAAAACCCTAAAGGATAGCAGAAATTGTACAAAAAGATCCTTGAAGAAAAGAAAATTTTTGATAAGCTCCCAGAGTTTTCTTTTTATTGTTCTTAATTTTAATAAAACCCTGAAGATGGGCGCGATATTTTTGGCTGCGCGCTCGGCGTCAAAACCGAGTACGTCACACTAACTAATTTTATTCTTTGGTATTAAATATTATTGAAAGTTTTTTAAAATTATGCGGTATTTAGAACACTTTAAAGAATTTATTTCTGTTTAAATTTTAACTTAAAGTTAGTTTTTTAACAAAGTGTTAATTAGCAAAATTGTTTCGAACTTTTGTTCTCATTGTACATTAAAAAAATGCTTTTTGCTTGGTAAAGCCCTTTTTATATACATACTTAACAAGATAACGCTATAAAAGTTTAAACATTTTAATCCTTTGTTATATTAATTTTATAATTTCGACAAAAAATAATTAATTAGTATTGTCAATGTTATAACATTATTATAAACAAAGCATAATTATTTTTATGGCTTGTTAGGTATGTATATAAGAAGGGCTCCACGACGCGAAAAATTTATACGACAATTATTTAAACATTTTTTTAAGAGAAAGTTCGAAACAATTTTGTAAATTAACAATTTTCTTGTTTAAAAATTAACTTCAAGCTAAGTTTTCAACAGAAATATTTTTTTTAAGTGTTCTTAATACATCATAATTTTTTTAAAATTTTTAATTTATATTTAATACCCTAAAAAATATTAAGTGTAACGTACTCGGTTTTGACGCCGAATGCGTAATCAAAAATGTTGGAGGCCCATTTTAAGCGTTAAATTAAAATTATAAATAATGGAGATAGAACTCCGGAAGTTGGGACTTTTTTATCACAAATATCTTACTTTTTTGCAATTTTCGCTATCTTTTATGGTTTTGTTAATGACAATTGCAATTTTTATTGTCAAAAAAAAATCCCTAAAACGCCTTGCCTTCCGCGTCGAATCAGCTATAGCGGTCATATTTTTCGTAGCCTTTTAACAATTTCTCCCAGGAAACACACTTCTCGACTAGACTTGTTAGTTTAAACGTTTACAAAACATTACCAAAGGTAAAATTTATTTATTTAATAACCGTAGAAGCACTGCCGTTGTCCTTAAGATACTGTAAAATGCAAAAGCGTATTTTTGGGATTTAAAGATAGGTGACGAAACTAGGAAAAAACAAGTGATTGGTACCCACAGGCGTACGAACAGAACTATTTTAAAGATCAATCTGTACCTTAAAAGGGCACTTTCCAATCTTTATAACAGTTTTTAGGAAATGTTAAAAGTTATAAAAAAATAGTACCAACGTTTTTTCGCTGATGCCTTAAATTAAATCAATGTCGACCAAAATAATGACAATAATTTTAACCATCCACATCTGCTCGTCAATTATTTGATGCACAAGCATTAAGACAGCTATATTATTTAAAATGAAACCTGAGTCGCGCTTTCGGCACATCTGTTTTATATTACCTACAATAAAGTTTAATTTTACACACTTCGTCACTATTCATCCTAAAATGAGAAAACTTCTCGGAAAGATATTTTTAAATTGTCCTATTTTTGTGTGTTATTACCTCATTACACAAAACAATAATTTTTATTTATGACTGAGCCTTAAGGGAAAATAACTTTCTTTCTGAATGCATTTTTTATTTTAATGTTTTTATCATTTTTATTTTAATTGTTTTTATCTAAATATATATAATATATATATATATATATATATATATATATATATATATATATATATATATATATATATATATATATATATATATATATATATATATATATATATATATATATATATATATATATATATATATATATATATATATATATATATATATAATATATATATATATATATATATATATATATATATATATATATATATATATATATATATATATATAATATTTTTGACGTATTTACTAAATAAACCCTTATTAAAACATAATGTGTGTCATATCTTTAAAAATTGTGTTTAAGCTGGAAGGAGTTCCTAGACTGCTATACCACAAAAAACAATAATATAACTGGTAAAATAATAACTAAACACCATTTTTTTTTAAACAATGCAAAAAATATAAGAATAAGCACTAAGTTTTAATTGTCTAGTTTTTAAAGGTTAATGTGGTAAAAAAAATTAAACTACTAATTAATCACTTTAAAGGGGTTCTTGGTTAAACGGTTGGATTTTAATGCCTATTTTGGGATTTTTTTGTGAGGGCCAGTAAAAAGATAGAACTTTAAAGTTTTTATCATTTATTTTTAGGTGTTTTAAGAGTATACATACAAATTTTTAGATAAAAATATTCATTAGAAACAAAGTTAGAGCGCTCTGAAGACACCTGCCTTAAAAAAAATGGACCCTTACTTCCTCCACAAAATCAGCTGATTGGCTTATCTGAAGGTAAAAAAGTCGGCGGCGTTTTATACTTTAGGTTGAAATACATAAAATAAACTATAATGAAACGAAAACTTTAAAAATTGGATTTTTGACAGACTTGAAACAAATAATTTTGAATTTCATGTATATCAGTCCGTGCGTCTATATGTGCTGACTTCACCCTATAAATTTTAAATTAATCAGCCAAACAGTTCTTTTGAGATATGATGAAGAAAAGTTTAAAAAACATAATTTTGAAAAAATCGCGTTTGAAATTTCAAGTACAATATACTATAAAAATCCTAACTAACCATTAATCTGCGATATTAGACTAAAATAAATTTTACAACGTAAACAACTACATCAATTTTTTAAAGTTGGTAAATATTTTTTGTGGTTTGACTATGAAAAGAAATGCATTCCTTGTAACCTACAAATAAACATTTGTTTTGCATTGGGTTAAAAATGAATAAATCGATTTAAAATAAAACCTGCTAGAAATTATGCTATAGATAAATTTAATTATAAAATATTAACCATTTTATTTGTATATTTTATTGTAGTGATTTTTTTTGTTAGCATCAGCTAAATTGTTTTTTTCTTTAAACAGAGCTTGTTTACCAAAACTCTTGATTATTTTCATAAATTAACAGCCAGTTGATTTTTTTTTGTAAAAAAGATACAAGTTATGGGACCATAAATGCACCATTTTACATTAATATTTTTAAACACCTGTCTTTCAAAAATTATTTAAAAATAAAATTAAATTTTTAGCCATCAATATTAAAAAAAAAAATGTGTGGGTATAACTTTAAATTAATATCTTTTTTCACTTCTTGATTGTTTTATTATGCGTCTCATACACTGTATAATAAATATCACAGTGCTTAAGGGTGGAAAATTAATCAATCACGATATGGGTTAATTTTTTTGTTCATAAGATCTTTATAAGGTATTATTTTCCATCTTTATTCGTTCATAAATTATCGGATAATGATATAGATAAAAGATAAAGTTAATAACCACCCCAAAGAAGGCAATGCTATAAATTAAAATCTATACGATGAGATTTTCCCCTATTCAATTTGATGCCGAATTTCTGCTTCAATCGCTCTCAATTCACGACGCTTAAACAAGGCAATCAGCCTTTCCATGTAATTGGTATCGACTTACTTGAACTGCTAAAGGGTCCATTTAAAATAGTACCAAACATACACGTATTCAATATTTCCCTAAAGTAAGATAATTAGGAACATAATCCATTATTTAGTGATTTTGCATTTCACGACTTTGCGTACTTGCCTGAATAATAAAATAGATTGTATGTACAAGATGTCCCAAATTCGAGCCCCATTACTGGAATCTCGGAAACTTGAGGAGCTACGAGGTCGGTGAAATGGACGCAAACTTGCGCAATTTGATGCGATCAAAATGCCACCTTTAAAGTTTAAAAATTTAGAATACTTTCAAAGACTTTTGGAAAAATCCGATAATCCGCGATTTCATTTTTATTTTTTTGATTCTATTTGAATAAATATAGCAAAATAAATTTAACATTCCTATTGCTACTTTTTTTTCCGTTTTACAAGACAGTATTATTAGAGTTACACACCGACGTTTCGTCATTGAGCTGCCATCATCTACTTTGTTTTTTTACATAACGTCCTAGATTTTCTATTACGGATTTTTAGAGCTTTTAGTATCCCAAAACCAATTATGTGTCACAGTTATTCAAAAAAATCATTTTTTGTTTTCCCACGAAAAATGTATTATCTGTCTCTCTTTCCAACATATGATTTCTAATAAAAATTGCCAAGAATATGAGTTTTTGAATAAGTGCGATACATCGCTGGTTTTGGGTTAATGTTAATGATGGCAGCTCAAAGACGAAACGTCGGTGTGTAATTTAA
Organism: Listronotus oregonensis; assembly: GCA_019359885.1. Lineage (NCBI taxonomy): Eukaryota > Metazoa > Arthropoda > Insecta > Coleoptera > Curculionidae > Listronotus > Listronotus oregonensis. Next base: position 38,003 of record JAHBCN010007005.1, read on the forward strand.
TAACAAATAAGATAAATAAATATAAATTATAAATTTTTTTTCTAGAGATTTCCGGGAAAGTATACCTAAGTTCAAAAACTATATATCGTATAAAGAAGCAATACTTTATTGCTTAACGTGATTTATTAACGTTAACCCCATTATTCTTACGGTAAAAATTAAGATTCTTTATTAAAACAATTATCTGTACAAATTGTTCACCTACACTCACACAATATTTTCCTGTGTAAAAACCAACATTTTTAAGTACGTATGTATACAGGGTAATTCCTTAGTTAACGCTTTTTTTTAACTGTATATAGAACTTATTAAAATAAACAACTTTTTTAAATAGCTTTTTTTAAAATACTGAAAAATAAGAAAGTTGTCACCGACCAGGAAGTCTTTTGGCTCTAGTGCTTGGATACGTTGAACGTGATTTTGCCCGCAATGGTGTCCACACATTTTTTGACTAAAATTGACCTGACTTGCAATCACTTGAGTACTTGGGTCCAGAATGAGCCCGCAAGGGAAACCGTTGCGCGTACAATCATGAAGCACAATTAATGACACTCTCCACAAATAAGGAGCATATCCACATATTAATTGTTTTTGGATTGTGCCATTTTCGCGATTTAACAATGATTTTAAAATTAAATTTAACTATCGCCTCGTCCGGTTAAAGCGATGCGATTGAATCATACTGCGTGATTAGCAAGACAAAAAACAAGCGTAAATAAGAAATAAACTATCTTTTTATACCCGGGCCTGCACCAGACACACTTTTAAATAAACTTTTGTAGCTTTCTTATTTCAGCTTCACTGCCCTCATATAAAATACTATTTGCTATTATTAAAAAATTAATTATAAAATAATTTTATATTTTAAAAAATGCTTTAAGAATAGGCTAACACAAATAGAAAAACTAAATATTACCAGTTTTTTGTATATGCATTTTTTAAAACTTACTTGTGCGATATTTAAACTTTTATAACACAATTTTTAAAAAATAAAACAGAAATTTAGGTTTCAAGCAAAACTAACGTATATCGCACTTTTTTCATCGCTTGTATGTGCCCCAGTCTTAATTTCCTGCAGTGCTTGTGTGTTATTACAATTTTAAAAATACGTATAAACTTACTGTTAAATTTTCACGTTTATTTTATAGGGCAATATGTTATTTACTGTAAGGGAAGTCAACTGGAAAGATCAACCTAACTACCGCAACAACTCCTGAAATTAATCACTTAAAATGGCGTCTAACCGAGCTTTTGCATCCTCATTGTTAAAGTTCGCTTTTAATGCCGACCTATAGTTTGGATACTCTACGTACTTACCTATACATACATAGCGTCTATTATTCTAAGTTTAGCCTTTTGATATTTATTTATTGAGCTGAGGCTTTTATGTAATTGCTGTTGTTTTGTATGCTTTAAATAGTTAAATATTTAAAAGTTAACTTTATAAAAGGGTGCAATTGAATTAGTCACCAAATTATTTACTTTTAGTTACAAATTGGTATGTCCTTAAAACAATAGATTTGTCACCTGTTAAAGCCAAACTATTTCAGTAGATATACACGTCTGGCAAACAAATTTCTTACAGGGGCAGATTTTCAGTGCTATAAAAGGAGATGTCAATTAAATAGGCAAAGGCTTGAGCGAAATAAAGACAGACAGAAGCCATGCAGTCATGGAATCCCCTTCTACCTAGCCAAGAAAAACAGGGGAATACCGTGGCCGCACTGCGATTAGACACACACACACACACTAATCAGTCCGTATCTACCGAACGCCGGACGTTAAAGTATTGGTTGTCAATCGCATTTTTGGGAGATTTTTTAAGATATTTTCGTTTTTATGCGGTCATGTTAATCACTGTTGTCTTTTATACATTACGTTCCGCGCGTCTTTGGTCTAGACTTTTGTAAGCTTTATTAGGTACTGTAAGCGACAGCTTAAAATCGGTTTAACATTTCGGCGTGCCAGAAAAACACGGGCTATGTATACTATACACTATGTATTTAGATTTTATTGGGTCTTCAAGAGTAATATTGCAGGCGGACAGGAGGGTTACTGTGAATTTATTAAAAAAAAGGAAAAATCAGGGTATAATTTTCTTAGCGCTATCTTTGTGCCCTTGTCAGTGAAATATTGTTTATTCCCGTCTCTGTCGCATGGGAGTAACGAGATGGAACCCTGAGGTACCGGCCGTTCCAGAGTTCTACCTCGTGCCAGTGCGACAAAGCGGGAAAATCGGGACTTAGCCACCTGGTCGACCGAGGCGACTGCGCGAAGCAGCCGCGGTGCCTAAGTAAGTGGTTCTGTTGCTTGGTCGGCCCAGGCCAGTTAAAAACTTTTCTTTATTTTGTGACAACAATTTTATTTATATCAGTTTACTTATCTAAAACTACAAAAAGTCTCAAAGTTTTTATTTTTCAATATAACAAAACAAAATTGCAAACCTCTTTAAAAGGGTTAAATTTAAATTAAATTAACTTTACGATTGCCGAAATAAATAAAAAATATAATAAACAGCCTTCTATCAAATCTCCAGGACCGTAAAAATTGATAAAATAAAATAAACTTGGCGTTAATTGAAAAAGCAACTAACTAATTAATTAAAACAATTTGTTTTTTGATTTTAAATAATCCAATGCTGAGGAATAGATGTCATCGCAAAATTCTTGAAAATAGGCCTGTTTTGTAAAAACAAATTTTACCCCCCCCCACACCCCTAAAAGATGGTAATAGTGTTTTGCTGTTTAATTTTAATTACCTAAAAAATCAACTGTGAAAGTAAACTAGATTAACGTCTTTTTGGACAAACGTATGTGGATTTAAAATAGTTTACGGGAAGGAACTATTGTATAGAAACATCACATTAACATTTATAACGAAATTGCCTTTAGAAGTGCGTCAAGCGCTTTTGCCGTTTGTACCAGGCTCTAGTTTCCCAATTAGCGAATTGTTTAATAATTAGGGGAGACGCCTGCTGCTAATAGCTCGTAATAATTAAACGACAGACTGGGTAAAAGCTGCTGCTGTGCTGTGTGCAACAACAAACTACTCAAAATGCCGATGTTGACGCCGAGAAACGTTTTGCCTCCAAGAAAGAAACTTATTAAAACAGTTTGTCATTTCGTCATGTTACGTTCTGCCTCTAAAATTATTTGGGAAAGCTTATTATTAAAGGAAGACGTGCCTAAATTACCTATTATAATCTTACAAAAATGTAAATAAATACACAATGCCATTTTGAATAGCAATTCTATTAATATTTCATTACAAAGTAGCTTAAAGTTTGCGTATTTTATTTTATTGCATTAAACTATAAGATAAATATTTCACCAAAAAAACAATTAACGTTAAATAAATTGTTTAAAATTATTATTTTTAAACTTTATTTAAGGTCAACATAAATCTTGAAATAAATTTGTGACTTAATACATGGTATATATTAAAAGTATCTCTGAAGGTTCTAGTTCCATTGTCTTTATTTAATTTTTTCACAACTTTTTGAACAGTAAGCATTTCTGAGTGTTTTCAAGTGAATACTAAATATCTAAACCTATAACTACGCTTTATACAGGGTGATTCATGAGGAAATGTCAATACTTCAGGTACGTAGTCAGGGTCCAAAAATAAACCTAAAAGTCTATACACATATGGGTCCGCAAGGCCTTCGTTTCCAAAATACAGGGTGTTAAAGTTTTTATTTAATTTTTCAATTTTTTTAAATAAAATCTATGATAATGTAAATATTAAAGTAAAATTTGGTATCCGAAGGTTTTTGGTATGACGAATTTAAATCTAATCTTATTACGGCTCTTACTTGTGGGGGGAGCCACCTACACGTCTTTTTACTATTTTAAACAATCACAACTTTTTGGTACAGCACTGTATTACATTTTTAAGTAAATAAAATAAATGTTTTGTAAATTTTTAAAGTCAAAAAAGGGATACTTGTTAAAAGTCAAAATGAGAACCCTTCAGATATTTGGATTTAAAAAAAAATACCACGCATGTATACGCATTTGATTTTATTAAAAGCAAAATTTAAAAAAAATAAAAAAAATGTATAATTAAACGATATGTATTTAAATTTTTTATAAAAAATTTTTGTTCTTAAATTATGTTTAGCCCAAAAAATAAAAAAAATTTAAAAAAAATTTTAACACCTGTATATCGGAAACAGGCCTTCGACCCATATTTGTATAGATTTTTTGGGTTATTTTGACCCTGAGTACGTCCCAAGTATTGACATATCCTTATGAATCACCCGATATTCAACCGGGGCATTTACATGAAGCCACTGCTCTTTTTATGATCAATTAGGGTTTACTTTTTTTTTTAGGGGCAAGGTTGCAAATGTGGGTATCTAAACTTGGTTTACTATAAACATAATTATGTATGTATATTTTAAATCCTTTAGAGCTCTTATATTTGGCAACATCGCTTCCCCCTCAGTTATTAATCGTGATTGATTAAAAATCCTTTTTTTTTATCGATCTTGTCATAGTACCCTATTACAAAGTATTTAAATAAATTATGATTGATTAACATTTCAGATTTTTTCTTTAAACATTTCTCGCAAAAGACCAAAAATCTTTTTCATCGTATTCCGGTCATAAAACGGTTTACTAGGACAGATTTATTTAAACTAAAAAGGGAAAAAAGCGGACATTTTTGGGGTTCACGTTTTAGACTAAAATTTTCCCCCGTTCTATTTTGGGTTTTTCCCCCTTGCCCCTTTTTGGGTATATTAAAAAAAAACATCCTAAAAGAAATTCTACTTTTATATGATGAAAATGATTTTAAAAAACCTTTTCAGGACTTACTTAAAATATATACTGTTTTTACTGGTATGGGGGAAAGTTAAAAAAAATATTCTCTAACACTGGAAAAATTTTATTCCAATATAACCGACCTGTAAAACCACCCATTTGCTTTAAAAAATTAAAAAAAAACTTGAAAAAATGGTAGAAAAAAATCATTACCCTGTCACTCCCCAACTGTTGGGGGTTCCCCCCTTTTTGGATAGTCCCTTTAAACCAATTTTAAAAATAATGGGGACCCCGAAATTTAAAAAAAAATTTAAAAAAATTTTTTTGAAACCCACCAAAAGTTTTATTCTCACAACAAGGGTTAAATTTTTTCCCCCAAATTGGATGCATCATCCGCTTTTCTCCAACTTCCATTAACATACAAAGTTCGTTACTATGCAAATAACAACTTGTTTTGGAAGATATCGTTACCAAGGCTCCATATGGCGTATCGTCAGCCCAGAGCTATTTCAAAGGTTCATGAAAAGGTGTTAGAAGGTTTCCCGGAAAAGCTTATTTTGACGATATTCTAGTGTAGGAAAAAAACCCCTTTTAAAAAGAAATAATCATAATTTAGAAGTTGTGAAAAAAATTAAAGATATTTAAATCAAACAAAATCTGTTTTTTGTAAATAAAATTAAGTTTTCGGTAAAATTATTGGGAACTTGGTTTCGCCCGACGATAGAAAACAAACGAATTGGAAAGACCCCCCAAAAAAAAAAAGATTTTTTTTTTGGGGATGATCTTTAAAACTTTCCCAAAATTTTTCCCTAATTTGTCTAGTGAAACAAATGCCTTGAAAACTCTTGCTAAAAAACCCTGTGGCAGTGGACATTTTATAGAAAAAAAAAAGCTTTAACCGGTTAAAAAACTTATTGCTTCTGCCACCACTTTGTCCCATTTTAATCCAACCAAAAAAAAAACTTTGTCCGTAGATGCGGGTCCGTATGGGCTTGGTGCTTTTATCAGTCAAAATAAAAACCTATTGAATATGCCAGTGTATCCTTAACGCCTACACAGCAGCGATATAACCATTTGAGAAAGAGTTATTAGCGGTAGTGTTCGGGTGGAAAGATTTCATTACTACCTTTATGGACAGACATTTAAAATTGAAAACGATCATAAACCACTTTTAGGATTTTTTAAAAAAAACCCCGGATGAAATGTCACCTCGTATTCAACGCTAGTTATGAGACTTTAAAAAAATCATTTTCTCTTACATATGTCCCTGGAAAAAATTAAAAAACCAGTACACTAGTCGAGATCCAGCAAAAAAAGAAATTAATACAGATCTTGGTAAAACCAAAAATTCATTCTGTTATAGCAAAAGGCCAGAAAATGAAAAAAGGGGTTTAAAGAAGCCATAAATTGTGATAATGTGCTCCAAAAAAAAAAATTTATGTTTTAATGGGTCCAAACCCAAAAGCAGCGTTCCAGAAGAAGTTAAAAATTTTGGGACATTAGAAATGATATTTTTTTTCACAAAAGTCTTTTTTAAAAAAAGGCTTATTATTCCAAACACCCCTTAAAAAGGCAGCCTGTTACATAATAAGTCGCATCATGTTGTGGCTTGTAAAAAATTGCTGAGGAACAATTATTACCCTGGTTGGTCAGCTGATATTCAACTTTGTTTTTTTGTGTCCTTTGTCAATTATATCTAAAACAAATCAAAAAAACCCTTAATACCCATGATTTTCCGACTTTCCAGGGAAAATTGGGGAAAGATTTTGTTTTTGGAACGCAGGACTTCTTGGTCATCGTTGAATTTAAAAAATTTACTGTTGTTAATAAGCTATCAAAAAAAACGGCAGAAACTGTAATATCCGCTTTGAAGAACGTATTTTCAATAAATGGAATACCTCAAGAGATATGTTCAGACTGGGACCTCCTTTTTTGTTCCCAATTTGAAAATTTTGCTAAAAGGTACGACATTAAACTTACAACATCAGTCCGATTATCCCAAGTCGAATGGTATGGTCGAAAGGGCGATTCAGAATGTAAAAAGTTTACTCACAAAGTGTCAACGAGATGGAAATGATCCCTTTTTTAGCCATATTAGATTACAATACAACTCCAAAAAAACTTACCTGACCTTCGCCTGCTTATGGGTAGAAAGCCGAGGTCAACCTTTTTCCCGTGATCAAAGAGTTTTTAACCTAAGTTTTCATTGCAAGGATAAAAAAGAAACTTAAATGTCAACAGGAAAAGCAAAAGGAACATTATAATATTGTTCTAACATTCTTCCTGAATTACATCCAAATCAACCTGTTCTCATTCAAACAAAATGTCGAGAGGGAAAAAACCCGGAGTCATATTAGAAAAAATTTGAAAATAGAGACTATATTGTAAAAGCAGAAGAAGGCCAGTATAGAAGAAATAGGGATTACCTTCGGCCTATTCGCCAGTCAGTATCTTTGAATCAACCTTCCCGGGTTTTTGAAAAAAGAACTCAGAACAGAAGCCAATTGTGACCCAAAAATAATATTGACATCCAACCAAAGAACTCCCAAAAAGTGATATTTATCGTACACGCAGTGGTGACTTATAAAAACCCCAGATAGATTAAAACTGTAACAATATAAAATTTTGATAATGAATTTTTTTTTTGTCTTTTTTTTAAGGGGGGGTGTCATGTATGTATATTTTAAATACTTTTGAGCCCCTTTTTATTTGGCAACATCGCCCATCTCCTCAGTTATTAACGTGGGGTTACAAGGAACATCCTTTTTCTATCGATCTCTGTCATATGTACACTATTACAAAATATTTAAATAAAGTTATGATTATAATAAACTTACTAGTGTCTTCTTTAGTAATAAAGCATAAAAAATTACAATAAGAATTGTTATTAATAATACCCCGCTTCTTTAAACTTGTGTTTCTTCCAGGGGGTTCTCTAAGAACAATCCCACATCTTTCCAATTAATATTATGATGTTTAGACCAAGCCTGTTCCGCAACACCCGATTGTCAGTCTCGCCCATTCGAGTATGTTTTTAATGTTCCTTAATTTTTACTTTAAAGGCCCCCTTTTTCCCACTAATATAGATTACCCCACTTACTGGGGGAAATTTGGGTAAACAACATCTTTTTCCCCCATTTAAAG